>JAOBRD020601545.1:0-15762 GCA_027575215.2 Hydrozoanthus sils
CAAAGTGTGCTCTAAAGGTCAAACTCCACAAGTACATTTTTAAATGACCAAGTACATTTTTAAATGAACAACTGTTATTTATAATATGAAACAATTCTTCTTTAGTTGTATGAGCAAGGTCAGCCTTCCTTGAATGGCCAAAAGTTGTTTACACTTTATTGACATGCAAATGAAAAACCCATTAAAAATCTAATGGTCCATCCATGTTCCTTGACATAGATCGTCAAAGTGGTAGCCAGTTTCTCGAAGTATTATTGCATCTTCTGATTGAAACATAATTACCATAATTGATTAAATGATGTCAGGAAAACGTAAACATAATGCAAAGTTAACTTACTAACATTACTAACAAACAGTCATTAACAACAAAAAATAAATCTACCGACATGACATAAGGTATGTCCTTTCATAGTTGAAAGTTAATAAGAGTGACCAAGTAAATTTGCTTCACTCCTAAACCTCATCGATGACTTACATCATCTATGAGATAAAAAGCAAGTTAGGCCCTGTTTACAGAATGTAGGGCTAGCTCTATTAGTAGGGTTAGCTCTACCAACAGGATTGAAAAGTAGCGTTAGTTTACATGAGAAGGGCTGGCCCTATAGGGCTGAGTGAAGTAGCGGCATGGTCAGGGTGTGTACACTATTAGTCAAAGAAATTTCTAGGACTTTTAAGGGCAAGTAACAAAAATCAAAGACCTTTCAGCTTGGAAAAACATAACTATCTAAGAAAACAAATAGGCAAATACATTGCATTTGCTACAACTTTAATTGTAGAGCAAAGTAACTCTTTAAACTGAGCTTCACAAAGTGTTTCTTGTTGCTCAGTGTAAAAACATGGAAAACATTAAGAGTTATATTTTAAAAAGCCAAACAAATAACTTGATTTTCCAGGAATTTTAAGGACCAAGAGCAATTTTCTGGGTTTTCCAGGCCTGGATTTTGACTTTCCAGGTTTTCAAGTACCATACCCACCTTGCACAGTTTGGGTGTGGTTCCTTCAAAATGGCGGATACAAAAAGCAGGTTTATGTTAGGAAGATGGAAATGACTAAGTAAGCTTTCTTGTGCAAAAGCTGCCATTTTTTGTGGGTTTCACTGCTCTTGGTATCGCGTCATCTAAAGTTAGCCTTAGTGGTAGGACTAGCTCTAGCATGTGCATTTACATGTGCTAAACAAGCAAAAAGCTGGCTCTACTATTAGGGCAACCCCTTGCAAGCCGATAAGGTAGCCCTAATACTAGGGTGCCCCTACCTTGCATGTAAATAGCCGAATGACAAAGCACAATAGACAAGGGGCAACCTACTAGTTGGGCTACCTTTCTCCATGTAAACAGGGCCTATGTTTCTATCGTTGCTTCGTTAAAGCGCTAATCTATTGGGTCAACAATAAGAGGAGCAGTATATTCTGAGTGTCTGATGCCAAAAGAGAACTTTGGTGCAATCCTTTTGGTAACATAAACCTGAAAATGATAAAAAGAGACACAGATGAATAATTAAGTAATAACATTTATGTTCCATTTTATATTCACAACATCATCACCCAATTGTTGTATTTTGGTTTATAATCATCAACAAGTTATGTACATCAATAAATTGCAGTCTTTCTAGTTTCTTTTTTTTCTTTTCCCAATTTTTGTTAATTTCATACCTAATGGGATGGTCTAACTAGATTAGCTTTCACTTCATGTAATCCATTTGGCTGTCCAGTCTTGAACTATTGCTTTTAATTAATAAAACAATTTCTCACAAAGGTGCAAAAAAAACATATCACTTAAACATCAGTCTCAATTAATCATCATCAAAATCACTAAAATCACTTCTTTTTCTACTTCAATCATCATCACCATGCTTTCATTGTTGCGATTACCAGCCAATATTTTCTTAACTGTTAATATCATCATTATCACCACTTTCAGGTTATCACTATTTTTCTATTTTTTATAGCAACCATCACCATTAAACAAAGAACCCAGTTTTACATACACTCTCAGGATAGTGGGCCCCAGGGCCTGGCTTCTGTGTCCCATCTCCAGGAATGAAATTCCTCCCGCTCATTGAGTATACTGGTCTCTTGCACTTGTAATTATCAGGTGCAGTAACTCGGTAGGTTCCTGGGCCGGGGGTCTGTTTAAAACAAATTTCATAAACCTTTAGCAGAAAAGGTTAAGATCTAAAAACTTAAAAGAAAAACAGTATAAAAAAAGGATATTACATGGCCATGTGGAGATACAAATTTTATCTTCAAGTTGTGAACTGACATCTCACGGATGAATGCATCAAATAATTGCGATATAATTTCAACATGAGAAGATAAAATTTGTATCTCCAAGCGACCATTAATATTATAAACTAATGAATGTAACCTCATTTGGATATTTTTATATAAGCCCACATACTAAAGACTCAAAACTCATTGGTTGAATCTGGTATCACCATTGGTAGGCATGGGGATACCACTGCAGTTTATGGAATAATTAATATCAAGCCATGGTAAAATGAGTATGAAAGTGAAGTGAGAAGTTTTTTACAGTTTATAATTTAACTTATCAACTTTTGGTCATTTTATGAAAATTAGTCATTAGATGGTGATGATTTGAACAGCTGTGTACACTGTCAATAATATATCATAATGTTCTATTTATATATTTACTGACAGTTTGCATCACTCTAATACAAGCTGTATATATTAGGTGTTGTCGAATTTCTACATGCCACTAATGCAGGCCCCTATTAGAAAAAAAAATTAACAGGAATAACAGGAAATTATTGGGGGGTTACAACCCTCCCACTTCTGATGGGCCTTTATTGTGTAGTTCATGGTTTCTTGTGATCTTTTGTTTTAAAAGAGTTTAAGTAAGGCAACCTCTAGTCTTATTGTCTAAAACTTTGAAGTTTGGAAGTCTGATATTTTTAAGTTACTCAAACCCCTGCCCCCCCCTTGGTTTTCCCATCCACCCTTAATTTGGGTTAATCTACAAACTTCACTACTCTTGGGTAGTCAGACAATCCAACCGGTCTTACAACCAAATTATAGGACTTCCGAAACTAAGGCCTACAGTTTAATATCATTGTCTGAGAAAATGCCAAGATCTAACTGTTTACAGATATTAGAGCAATGCAGCACTTTCTCCTCGTCTTTTTTAAGACCCTTGGTGAAGGTCCGGCACAAGGATTTCGAACCTGAGCCTCTCACATGACAGACTGGTTCCTTTAATACCAACTGGGCTAACCAAGCGGTGTTAAATGGGTTAACCAGTTTAAGCCTAACATCAAGTTATTGAAAATTTACCCTTGAAACTGATTTAAGGTAATCATTGACAAACCTTCTGCATATCCTCATGGAAACTGCCAATCTTTGATCTGGCAGTCATACTGTAGGCAGGATAAGATCTTTTTCCAATAGCCTTAGGTCCAATGATGGTAGGTAGACCATACGCATTAGGGGCTGGGGTTGCATCTTTCTTGTGATAAGGTGTTCGACTACCAAAGGAGTAGCTGGGTGGCTTAGGATGTTTTGGTGTCTCATGTTTCTCAGGTGCATAGGTACCTGCAAGATAACAGATACAGATAACTTTATTTGCATTTCCTTCAATAAGATTACATTGTACTAGATGAATTTTAGTTAAGTTTTTAGATATTGGACATATGATAGTTTGGTTATTTTGGAAAAAAAAAAGAATAAAAACTTAGTATAATCAAAGGAAACGCCCAGGGCCTAAATTAACCACGAGGTTTTAGAGTTAGATGCCGGGCATGTAATGTTTTATTCATTTTTTTAGCCTTTCACTCACCGAACAATCAGCAAGCATACAAAAGGCAAATGCTTGAAAGCAAAAAGCACACTAAAAACAATAATACACAAAAAAGAGATTCAAAAAATATTTTAGTGGGTTACAGGTAATCTCATGTTTTAAGTTGTTTTAGGAGGAGGGCAGACAGATCGATATGCTGATGTTAGTTATGTTTTGGAGAACATCACTTCAAATATTATTTTAAACAATAAGGCAATTCTTAGACAGTTCTATAAATCACTATCATGGCTGAACATATTAAAATGAATTGTGAATCTTGGGAGACAACTGGAGTCAGTGCTCCCTCTCTCAAGTTTTAAAATGTTTGTTGCAGTTGGGAGGAAAAAATTCATGCCTCTCTTGTGCAAAGTCTAAAACTCTGCCATAGTTAGTATTTAAACAAAAAAAAACCCACAATACTAATGCTGAAACTATTTCTTTGAACTCGTGGTTCCATTAATAAGAACAAGCTGAAAAAAACCCAGAAAAACACGGACGTTTTAATTAGCCTCCAACTTTTACCCGCAAACAAAAAATAAAAGTTCATACAAAAGAGACCAGTTTACACAAAAAAGGAGATTAGGGTAAATAAGTCGTCGTATATTTTTTCCGGGGACAACAAAGGGAATAATCTGAATTCCTTAGGGTCCACTCTATATTAGACTAACGCCTAAAAACATTCTTGCACACCTTTTTTTCTCATCGTCGTGTGACTATGTTAAGTAAGGCCATGTCGTGAGGTTATGGAGCAGTCGTTTATAGTTACCCTTTTCATCTTTACAATTTGAAATGTCTAGTCTTTAAACATAGTTCGTTTTAAAACTTCACAAATAATTTCACGGCTCGCTGAGTTTCAATCGAAATTTGCTTCTGCGAATTGCTTTGGAGATGCAAGTCGGACAAAACTCAGTAAAACTGCGCTTTACTAAAGGAGATACATGTACATACATCGCAAACTCGAAATAACCAAATACAACATGCTTCCTGTCAAACTTATCAAAAGCCGGCAAAGAGCAAACATTTTTTTCTTCCCTGGCTACCGAAGCGAGTGAACAATCAACAAATGCGACATCATGGCGTTTCAATAGTCTCAATACGCAATACTCACTGATTAACAAAATAACACAAGCGGGATTTCTCTTTAGCTATTTGTGATATATTCTTCGAGAGCAATTTAAGACAAAATATAAGGCGAATGACTTTATCACAACTTTGAACAATATGAGTGTCGTTTCTAAGGAGACTTGAACACCGGTTCGACACCAAAGGCCAAAGTTATTGTTTGAACGCCACATGGGGGCAATGTTGAAGTTTTTCAGTATCGAAATGGCCTTCATAATATTAATAAACAGTAATCATCACTCTCAACTTCGAATAAAACTCTTACCTGGTGCTGGGGTTTTAAAAGAAGCTAGCAGCGAGGTTCGGTCGTGAAGGGTGTAAGCTGGAGTCCCGTCCATTCCATGTCGCGTAACCTTGTCGTGTAAGTTGTAACATGGCCCGGGGCTAGTGTATGGAGTAGTTGAATAAGATTTGGACCCAAAACTCCACGCTGGTTTTCTGTTTTTTCTAGGGTCGTGTTGAGTGTGTCCCGTTGTACCAGGTAGCCAGTATTTTGCCGGACCAGGGCCGCGAAACATTGCGCCAATTTGAGGTCGTTGAGTTGTTGTTGCAGACATGGTAACAATTGATCACGACTCGCGATATCCAAATTACTTTAGTTCAACACGAACTCAAAATACCCAGATGATCCCTAATTCTACAATTTTCTCAATCCTAAGTGAATTTCAAGTCTTGTTTTGGGAACAAAATCTCTCTCGTTCGATCAAGTAGAACTGTTCACGGAGACAATCATAATCGATGACACTTCCTCAGTTACACCAGACAACCGTAAACACAAATCTCCAAAGACCATTTCGTATCATAACTTATGCATTATTAATAGCCAATGAACCAATGGCGATCAAACTATCAACAACAGCAGCAAGTTTATTAAATTCATTAAGTGGTAACTACAGCAAAAATGAAAATAAAATCTTCAAAAGAATATATAAACGGCAGCAAACCTTTATCTTAGGGATACAAGTGTTGATATCAATCTAGTCAAATTGAATTAGCTGCGTCCGGTTTTTCAAAAGAGTTTGTGGTTTACGTTCAAATAGATCTCAAATAATAGTATTTTTAAAAGTTTGATCAAACTTAAGAAAGAATCTAAAAACTGGCGTGTCTTATTAAATAAACCTTTTAACATTTTACTCCTGCGCGTAGTTTAAACTTAATTACTTTATACTGAGACAGTAAAAATTGCAATTATGCAAAACACTTATCACATTTAATTTGCATCTTTTGATTCTGCTTGCTTCTTTTAATACTACTAAACGCAAAAAACAACTTTCAAAAGTTTATGGTTGCAAATAAATCTTTTAATGTAGTACTAATTTATCGACACTGCTTGTAAGTTTTAAGTGTAAATCATATTTGTCACAAATTACACGAATATCTCTTCCGTTTTTGCGAATTCAGTTTGCAAAATTTGTTTTGCTTTCCTATTTCGCCATCAATCACTTATTTTTAACAGTTTAATAAAAAAAAAACGTTTGTTATGCACTATTAAAAAGCTCTCAGAAAAGTCGACGTGCGGATGATCAGACAAAGACAAACCCGATTTAGATGAAAAAAAATTATTTTTTCATCACAAAAACGTAAATCGGATAGAGCAAAATATAACAAAATCTTTCAAAATATGAAAACTAACTTTATATAAGGGGAAATGTTGAAGAATGCTATCCAATTCAAACAATTTATTTTTGTTTTAAGAATGTGGGCTAAAGATTGGAAGACTGGCAAAAAATAAATATACACTGCATTTTGTACGTACAAAATCTGGTACTTAGTTTAATTTCTTTTGTTTAAGATTTCACAAATGCCCGTATTAGTTCTCAGTACACGAATACAACAAGCCCTATTCCGAATGTTGGCAAGTTTTTTTTTTTGGTTAAATTAAATGCATTAATTTTATTTCGAAACTTCTCTGCCGGCTCGACAGTTTTTCAAAGTGCGCCAAAAGGGCGGCGAACAAATATATTACGTAAGTGACAGCTGTCACGATTCTGCAACGCTCCAACCGAGCTCGAGATGTGTGTCACGTGCTTTCTTTTCTTTTCTTCCCTTTCAATTTATTTTCTTTTAGTTTCCGTTCCCATTCTTTCTTGTGCATGCAGTAGAGTCTCATGGTAACTTGCGCATCTTGGATCTGTAGGAAAAAGGATGTAAATCGAAATACTTTTTCTCGATCTTGGCGAAACGAAACTTCAAACTTAAACCCTCAATAAATTTAACATGCTTACTTTTCCATCTCGGAAACAAAAAAACCTTTAAGCTAGTTTACACAATATATTAACAGTGTTCCTCTATTTCTCTCTAGGGAACTACAACGAAGGAATAAAATTTTTCCAAGTGCTGAAAGTACTTACAAGTTAATCATTTAAATTGTACTTACAGAACAGTGTTCGCCTGTTTGAATATCCATTCCTAGTATGACTTTGGCCAGCTTTTTCAGTGACGGCATCTTTGACTACGTGACGATAGTCAATCAGAAATTTATCAAAATTCATGCAGTCACTTAACATACTAAGTCAGTAAAAACATCAAAAATGTATTCTGAAAGTTGATAGCTTTTCTTTCTTGACTCTATTGCTATCACTACGAAGAAAGCGTTGCTACTTGCGGGTGCGTGTGTACCAATGTAATGTTGTAAATCCATAAATAAACTTGAAACTTAACTGAAGAAAAAACCGAAGCAGCTCCTATAATCCCTTTTCATGAGGACCTGGGTTTTCATAATGCAAAAAGTGCGACATATTTTAAGCAAAAATATAATTTGGGATGCAAAAGTTGAAATGTTCTGTGTCCCTGGGATGCAGAAGATAGACAGCCTAACATTATACTGAACTTTAAGCCAAAATTAATCTAGAATCTTTGAGCAGAACTAGAATAATCCTTTTGTTCAATGCAGTAGCAATGTTAAAACAGGTTGAAATCTTTATCTTTAGTTTTAAGAAACCAAATTAAATTATAAACTGTTCAAACCATCCCCTTTGTTTATGTGTGACCCCTATTGGTTTGCTTGGGACCCTGTATGAAAGAATGAGGGGGTCCCTTGGACCCTTCCTTAAATCTTATAAAACTCTGTTAGCCCTCCTAAATTTGGATAATACTCAGTGATGCTGATTGGTTGGGTTGTGAGGGATTGATAATGGTTTCTAAAAAACTATCCATCAATCAAAAGCAAAACTTTACACCAAAGGCATAGGGGTGGTTGGGGTCAATAAATTATGTTGCTTTATGGTTTTGCATTTTTCAACCCTTAAAAATACCAGGCTCTTGGCTTAGCACTGATTTTCCTTTAACAAATCCTAAAAAATACTGGACTGACTATTTTAACCCCTAAAAAATATGATAAATAGAGGATATTACATGGCCGTGCAGAGATACAAATTTTATCTTTGAGTGTTGAAAAAATATGTCACAAGTGAGGGCAGCCAACAAGTGAAATATTTTCAACATGAGAAGATAAAATTCGTATCTCCAAGCAGCCATGTAATTTTCTTTTAATCACATACTTAGTGAGATTCTCTCAATCATCAACAAAGTAGATTGACAAGTTGTTTCAACAGCAGGAAAAGTTTCATATCAATCACACATGATGATATGGAAATCATGCATTCTGATTGGCTGTTTTTAATATCACAATGTGTGATTGATATGGGTGGCCGATACACTCTTTATTTCACCGATCTACAATGTAAATATTGAACTAAATATGTGATAATCATACTTACCACCCCAATATCTAGCGAGTACCTCCCGGGGTTTTGCTTTCTTTTGCACAGTCATGAATTCAATGTTTATTCATTACTTTATGTGGCACTTACCTTGACAGTCTTTTGAAATGGTTTATATTTTGATGTATCTCTGAGGTTTTTATGAGGATGGTCAAGAAACAAGACCTGAAAAATTTTTTTAAAAAAAGGTCTTACTAGAAGCACACAATGACATAGCTTTGTCACTGGCTTCTAGCTGAACTATTGTATGGTTTGTTACAAGCATGACAACAATTAGAATTCAGTAATTCATGAAATCATTTCAAAGAGGTTGAAAAATCATCCTATCGCAAACATAAAAATAACTGAATTTAAAGAAAAGTCCAAAATACGCAGAGCATGAGTTGAACCCATAACATCATAATCACATGCATGGAAAGCCATCTTACTATAATTTCAGGGTTCGTACTCTTTTGACTTTCTGAAATTCCATGACTTTTTCCATAACTTTCTCAATTTTCCATAATTTAGCATTGTTTTTCTCCTCAATACATTAAGAGTAGTTTAATTTTTCCCCATTTCTAGCCACCAAAGACAAGTCTAATAATCTAATAATGAAAATTTCTATTAATGATAATTTGTATTTCATGTATTACAATCATAGAGCTTTACAAAAAATTGCAACTCACTGTTGATTGCTTATCATAAAACAAATGCAATTAGAATTCAGTAACTTGTAGTGAGAGTCCAGGAAAAAAACAATGATTAAAGGTTTAACTGAATCAAGGCATAAGACCCAAGGGGGGGGTATTCCAGGGTTAAAAGGGTAGGGATGAGTGTCGTTAAAGTCCCCGAAATATCCTAAAAATAACCAAGACATAAAAATTTTCCACCACAAAAATACTTCTTGGTTTGAAAATTGCCTAAAAAATACCAACTGAAAATTGAAATTTGTCCCTAAATAGCAAGTGCAATGGAGCTAATTCCCCTCATATAGTACCAAACGTGATATGCAGTGAATAAATGTGTGTGCATAATAGGGCATTTGTCAAAGGACTTTTGTCTAACTGTCTTATCAGTACGTGTGTTTACCAAAACAAGGGACCACAAGCAGTCTATTAACTTTGCGTCTTTCAACCCTAAAAAATACCAGGCTCTTGGTTTAACTCAGGTTTTTATTTAAAATACCCTAAAAATATTGGGCTGACTACCTACCACCCCAATATAGGGGGTACGCCCCCCCCCCCCCCATCCTGGGGAATTCAGAATCTAAAGCTCTCCTATAAAATATAAATTCAATATGTTACTAAAATCCTTATATTATGGCCTGACATGTAGCTTATCATATATTAACAATAATGATATTAATATTAATAAAAATAACAAACTATATATTAATAAGACATTTTGAAAAAAATTTCTCTTTTATGGCAAGATACCACTACTGTTTTTTATTTTCATCATTTCATCAACCACTATTTAAAATTTTGCATATATAAATCTTAGAGTCAAATGATACTCAATGCAATATCATCTATAGTCTTCTTGCACTTACTTTTAAATCATTCTTTATGGAGTGACCCACAAGAACTTTATCTTTAAGAATATCAGAAACTTCATGTTGAACAGTTTGGAATTCTGGAGCTAAAAAAAATTGAAAAGAAGTGAATATTCAATTTATATTTGAGGAACCACTTCTACTAGACAAACACATTTTTAAAATCCTTTCATGAGCCAAGTTCCCATCAGGCCGGAGCTTAACCCTGGTTCACCCCCCCCCCCCGAGTGTTAAATGGATGAGAGTCTGTGGCTCCCCCTAGCCTCTTCGCAAATGTTTCTGTGTCACTCCTTACCAAGTCACATTCTGAAAAAATTCTAATGTCGACGCATAGTGCTTAATTGATTAAATACGGGAGATTGTGGTTTGTTTTTCCAAAGATTTTCATCCTTTCTTTGATACTCAGACTTTCATACCATAAATAACATTTTTTCCCCCTTTACGACCATTTTAGGTGTGAACTCTTCCATAACAAATGACAAACGAAGAGTTTTTGAACAACTGTTTTCACAAACTGCCCTACCTGTCAACAAAATCAGCGCTTTCGTGGGAAATCTACAACACCTTTTAAAGCTTTCACATGATTGGCCAATAGGTGGGGTTTCGAAAACAATGGGAATGGAATGTTCTGCTTGGGTCAGCAGACTGTTTGGGGGTTGTGACTGGTAAGGAGCGACACAGAAACATCTGTGATGAGTCTGTGGCTCCCCCAGAACAGGACACTAATCCATCGCAGGTTATCCTCCAGCAGAACTGGTACTCAATTATGCAGCTTATTTGCCTGAAACAAAGTCAGGTAAAGTCTGTGGAAACAACACAGTGGTCTGACTAGGGTTCAAACTTGTGACCCTAGGATTACGAGTCCAACACCTTAGCTGCTCGGATACTGTGCAACTGTACACATTTGCTTAATATGCCCTTAGCACATGTTTTTAGAGATCCCCAAGGAACAGTTGTTAGATGTTAGATAAGGCTCAACATCAATAGACCCTAGTATACATAAATGACAGTGACTTAAATATCCTTTTGTCTACATTCAAATTAGCCCTAACACAAGAAAAGTCAACTTCAAATACCTCATTACTCATTGTGTGCTGCACATTAGTCTCTCGTGGGAATTACTGCATCATCTTTGATAACATTTTTATTTTCTGGACATAATGTGGGTGCAAAAAAACCAAAAAAAAACCAAGAAGTTCTTAATTTTATTTTTTGACCTAAAATTGTTGCTTAGGCTGTTTTTTTCACCTAGCTCTGTAATTTTTGATAGCATTTGCTATCTATAGGTGGTAAGTTTAAGCCCTGTATAGGGTCTGTTCTTACCATTCTTAAGATTTGAAGGTCTTATTCCACTGACTTGAGTTCTGTAGTCAACCACCTTTTCCTGGGGGGCAACATATTTGTCATAAACAACATGGCCATGAGAATTCACAATTGAGACCCGTGCAAGCATGTGGTCTTGTCCATCAATGCCGACACCAACCATCTCACAGTCCATGGCTAAATATCTGGAGATTCTAAAATGGAGTTTAAGTCATGTTAAATAACTATAAAATCATATTTCAGAAATTCTATAAACCATTTTTAGTAAAAAATGACAGTCAACTATGATCACTGTTTTGAAAAATCCTTCTGGTTTGACACATAAGGAATCACTTATGATCACATCCTTAATTGTCAGTGTTCTGCATATCTAAAATCAGAGTGCCCGATTATCTAATGCGACTGTTACTGGCCACAAACCCTCCCTAGACATTAGGTTACAGATAAATTAGGATTGAACATTAAAAGTCCCTATAACAGATTAATTTTTTACTTCTTAGATTAAAACTGTTATCTGAGAACTCAAAATATGAATAACCAAAGAAAATTTCCACGTCTAAATATGCTTTTTAATAAAGATTGGAATGTAAATTTTGAGTGAGCAGGCTGGGGACTGGTAATCTGTGATGTAGTAGCAGTAAGTTGTGTGGATTTTATTTAAACGTTTCATTTCTATTAAAAAAAGATAAGAAAAATTTTATTTCAAACAATTTCAAGGGAATAATTCATTGATTAAAGTTATAATGTGACTATTGTGGCCAGAATCCAATATTTTGAGATAAAAAAGATTTCTCTGCCTCATGCCTCATGCTTCGTCATATGCCTCATTCTATGTCATATGCCTCCTACTACGTCAGCATAATTTCCACGCTTCAGGCCTAAACAATGTGAGAGGAACAGCCAGAAAATGTTCTATTTTCAAAAAATACTATTGTTAAAGGGTTCTACTTTTCGTATGGAAATTAAAAAAATAAGCTTTATAGGGACTTTAAGCATTTAGGTCAGTTTCTGTATTGTTATACTGATGGGTAACCTAAATGATACTGAGCTGTATTTTACTAAATAAATAAAATATCTCATTAAACAACACTCAATTTAATTAATTTCTGAACGGTAAACTATAGCAGGCACTTAAAAATAATCCACTGAAAGCTTGTAAAAAAAGTGATTTTAGGATCTGGCTGATGTAAAATCTGAAATGTTGTACTGTGTGCTGGATTGACAGCCAGTAAAAGGGTACTAAGGCCTCATGGGTCAGAAGGACTAAGCCTGTTCTGAACCCTTAAAAAGTATTTTTGAGCCTGAGTGTTAGCAGCTGTGGATAGCTGTTTTGGCCATATTTGGCCTCATCACTGAAAAACTTGGTGGAGAGATCATCTTCATAGCATGACAAATATCTGTGTGGCTCTTGTCGATAGATTACTAAAATGTTTTTTAACTTTTTACAAGTAGGGCCTCAGAGAGTAGTTGGTACAAAACACTGATAATTTCTTTTCAACAAATTAATCACTTCTGAGACAAATTTCTTAGTTGCATGAAGAACTTCAAATGAATGTAGTTTTTGCCTCTAGTTATTAAGTATACTTTGTGTAAAGAGTTGTGAACTACAAGAGTTTATTCAGGGTATGACCATCAAACTTGCATTTCTAGATACTAGTTCTAATTTAATACATTAGAGAACTGGAAATTACACAATGGAAATATTTTAAATTTAAAGTTCATATATTTTTAACAAGCTAGTCTTTTAACTTAGCATCTAACTCTCCATTCTTTACCATTCAGAACGAAGTGATCGTCTTTCGATGGCTCACAGATTGCATTCAGTGTAATGACAATAAACACGTTTTGCACATATTTGAATTCTTTGTGCATCGATAACAGTAATTCACAGGCCCTAAAGTCGTTGATTTATCTGTAAACTTGTGAATATTTAAATTCCTGTTTTGTTGATGCTCAGTGACAAATCGTATCTTTTTGTTTTCTGTTTTTTTGGTAGTGTAAAAAAGGGGGGTGGAAATCCACCCAAACCACCTCCTATATCCATATTTTTTTTTTTTTATTTATTTTAGGACCTTCCAAAAGGGGAAGGTCTTGTTAGAGATGGAGGGGGCTTATTTAAAACTGAAATGAAACACAACATAAAGTCAGGATAACAAATAAATTCAATAGTCATTGGTAACTCTGTGTTCTTCTGGCATTATAAATATTGGCTTTTTTTAAAAACTGTATAAAATAAAACCATTGACAAAAAATATATTTTTGAGACTGACAATGCACCTCTTATTTTAGCTCCATCACCTTAGTCATCACATGGGGGGGGGGGGGGAGGGGGCCTATTTAAAACTTGAAGCACTAGATGGGGAGCTTATTAGAGAGAAGAGGCTTATCAGAGCATTTACAGTAGCTCACCCCTCGTATCCTCCAGAGATCAGCTGTATGTGGCTTCTTGTGTTATTCCCTAATATAATCTGTTCATTATGTTTGTCTTTTCTCTGATGGCCAGAGCCATTTAATCCCTGGATATCTTCAGGATCAACATCATCAAACCAGATCTCATTTTTGCTAAAAGTAACATGCAATAAAATAAGTCAAAAGGATGATGTAAGGACGGTTGACACTTTCATCAGAAGTCACTCAATCATTTTTGCACTAGATCCTTCAATTGTGACTGTCGGAAATAGCTCGGTAAACCATCTATGGGTTGACACTCTTTTTAAGATGCAACTAATGATAACAGTTTTTTGGGATTAATCACTTCACATATAATTTAAAGTACACTTACTTCTGCAAAACTTTTTTCGAAATTTGGTCAAACTGTTTTTTCTACAGTGGCTCAAAGTAGCAAAATTTTCAAATATCTTGGTTCACAACCCTGTTTTTGGGGGACTGGGTTGTGGTCTCATTCCCAACTTGTAATAATGAGCAAGTAAGATCTTTTCTAAACAGGGGCAAAAGAACTGAGATCTGTCTGAGGAGTTGAAATCTACTTCTGAATCAAAAACTTCTAATTCATTCATGTTGGTCTTGCTGTGTTTTGATCCACAGATGTCCGGGAATGATGTCATAATCCATTCCCCTTAAAATGCAGTCGAGTTCCAACAAAATCCAGATTATGACTGGTTTCAAAATTTCTTTTCTTGAACATTCTTAGCTGCCAAACACTTTTATTAGTGTTAGTTGCACTTTAAATACTGCATTCTTAGTATGTTAGAAACAACATGTTTGAGTTTGAACCTGTTTTTCTCAGTCTCTATAGCAGGATCACTTCTGGCTCTGTCTTTGTGTTTTATAAAAGATTTTCTTTTTTCTCTGCTTTTTCCAGCAGTGTTGAATGGTTTCTTTTGCAGCTTCTTTTTTTCTTCTAGCACCTAATAGTCAAAAGTAATGAACACTAATATTATCAACAAAATGTAAAATCTTCTATCATAATTAAAATAACTGTCTCAGGTATGCTTGAAAACTTGTTCTAAACTTAAAGAAAAGTGATAGAGGAAAGTACAAATGCAGGGTTAAAAATAGCTGTTGGCTGCCAGTAATATATATTAACAGCTGACAATTTGAGATCCTTCCAGCAAATTTCATTTTCAATTGCAATTTAAGATGAACTGATTCTATAAAAGGGAAATCAGAAAATGGATAGCTGTGAGTAAAACCAAAGATAACCCTGATTTCATCACCTTGAAATGACTGCAATTGAGAGATGAGAGCTGCATTGATTTATATTTTGTTGTTACAATGCTATTAACAATCTGTTCATACCAAAAACAGTCGGCCAAAATTATGGTTTAATACACTAAACAGCCTACAAAATAAGACATACTTTCTCAGCGTTATATTGAACCCTGAAATCGATTAGAGAAACTTATTGTAGTGCTCTCCCTCTGTGCTTACGCTTCATAATGACCAACAAGCCTTCATGTATGTGTAAAGTGTCAACGCTAGTCTTGTTAACATTGATCACACAGACATGGTTTTTAACACAGACAGTGTGTACACTTGTCCAAGACAGGTTGACCTAGAGAACCATTCGCTACTTCTAGCAAAGCTCTAGATCAAAAATATGAGCAAGTGTGGCTTTGGTAAAACGGTTTTTCGACAGGTAGGCTTTCGGGCACCCTTTCAGGCCAGCAGCCTCCACAGGTAGCCCAAGCTCAAGTTGTGTAACTTAACCAAATTACTGTAACTTACTGTAGAATATATGTGACTTTAATAAATCTCTATTTCTTACCTTGAATGTTAATAAAATGTTTTAAAACTCGCATGGTGT
>JAOBRD020601651.1:0-11434 GCA_027575215.2 Hydrozoanthus sils
CCCCCTCCTCCCTACCCAGGGCTTTCAAAACAAGCCAGCAGCCGCCGGAGTTCTGCCTGCTACTTTGAGTTTCACTGCCGTCAACTTCTTTCACAATAACAAATACATGTCAGCAAACTGATTCCAAATCTTACCTCAAAACGGCTTGTTCACACTCAGTTTTAAACTATGGTTCTTCTTCCAGTAATATATCAAGTATTCTGTTTTCAGCCGCATTGATTTCAAACCTTAGTTTCAAAGACTAGACAATGTCTTTTGTTATTCATGCTCGAGTTCGCCCCAGTTTCACTGTTTCCTTTTGTCATTTTGAACTCTGCATATTTAAGTTATAGTGTTAACAGTCTTCAAGTAAAATTGCATTTTTCTGTTCCAAAACAAAATACACCAGACTGCATTTTAGAGGCTCCAAATTTCAAAATTTTCCCAGGGAAGCATGCCCCTGAACCCCCCTAGAATGCTCAGGGGCCATGGCCACTCATTTTACAGGGCCTACGGCCCTCATTTTGTTTTTTTGCCACCTTAACTGCACAGGTGGTTACTTTTTTCCAGCAGCCATCAACTTCAAAAAATTCTGAATGCCCTGCCTACCCTTTGTAGAAATTTTTATTTTGGATGAAATTGTGTTACAGTGAAACCCCGGTTTAATGATCTTCAGCATATAATGATATTTCCAGGATAGCGATCAATATTCATTTGCCCAGGAAAAGTAAAATATATGGGGCAGAACCCTGGTATAACAATATCCCAATTTAACGATTTAATAATATAATTTTAATGCTCCCTTGACACATTGTTAAACCCGGGTTCCACTGAAGTTAGCCTACTTACTCTTCCTCTGGTGAAACCATTGATTGGGAGTTGATCCATCCTCTATATGGCTTATTTTCCGCATTAGTTAGTTCTGGGAAAATTAGAAATGAATAAAAATAATATAGAACACCTTCTAACACTAACTGCCTGAATCTAAATTACAAAATTATATGAAAATTTAGCATACTGAAAAAAAAAAATATGACAGTAAGGACTACAAATACTCACAAATCTAACAAAAGACTTCCTTGAGTTTTATTTTCCAGTTCATAAATATTTATCCATTTTAACTGCTAAACTCATATTCTTAGCAACCAATGAACTGTTAACTATTAAACCAGATGTGTTCCTAGTGGTATTGTCAATTGGATAAGATTTTCTGCTGATTCACTTTCATTATCATCTTGTCGTATTGAAATAGAAAATACAAATTAAATTTGCACAGACTAACTGTATATGTTGCTGAACTAGAAAACAGAAAACAGTTACTGTTTATCAGCAGGATGGACAAATTGTGTCCGATTCCACAACTGGTTTCGGCTCCATTAAATCCTGTACCAAATATACTGTACTGTTTATTTAATAATAATATCAAAACACACATTACAGACGGTTTAAAAAAGTAAACAATCATTCCATAATATATAAGAGCTAGTCCGGCAGATCACAACATCCACACTTAAACACCAACAACAAACACTTTATCAAGAAAGCATAAAGAAAACGAGAAGCAATAATCAGCATTCAACACTGTTAAATTTGCTGATGTTTGAAACATTGGGCAAAAAGTTGCGGGAAGATCTAACTCATGAAACAAAAAATCGCAACTATAAAATATCACCACTTTGGCTCACTTACCGGAGAGTAAACTGCTGTTCATCTTCTACTAAATACCTTCACCAAATCTTCCAAGCTGCCTCATCGAAAGAAGAGTTTAAATTCTTGCGTGTAACATATTTCAAGAACGCCATTTTGAACAAGACGGCCACGGCGGGAACAACCTCGTTTAAGTGTAATGAGCCCGCGATTTTTATCTTTGCTAGTGATGATCTACCTACGCATGCGTAGTGGTTGTAAACAAAACGTTAAACCAAAGTGAGAAATATGAAAATTTGATGGAAGTTCTTTTGTTAGTGAGGACGGTCTGGACTTGAGTCGATATTTAGACGATGGTTCTTTAATTTTAAACAAATCAGTGCTTTCAAAAAGCATTGGTAAGTAGCTTTTTCTCGATTCTTTTATTTTTGCTTCCTTTAATTTGAGTACAAAACAAGTTTCGAAATCTGACGAGAAGAACATCCAAACCTTCTCGATGGTAAAAGTATATACACGTATATTTTGGTTAATTTGGCCCTTAAAGATAGGTTGTTTAATCCCTTTCATCATTTTGATGATTGTTGGAGCCGGAAAATACATTTCGATGCCGATTAATCGAGTTTTGGGTGGTTGTTGGATACGCTGTTTATTTGCTTTAGAATCGATGTCGTTTGTGGTAGCAAGGCTCAATGAAGTTCTAAGCTGCAGCTTTGTGTTGATGTCAAGGTGTGAATTAATTCCGTACACGTCATATAACCGAAAATCAAGGTCCGATATTTTATTTGTCGCTTTAAATCTAAAACCAATAATCTTTTAATCGGTAAACGGTTACTCCGTAACTTAGCTTTGAGAGTGCGTTATTCATCATGGTTGTAGACATGTTTTCAACGGTTTATTAAGTACTCAGGGGAAACTCTCGCCCACAGTTCCTAATTTTGGCTTTTTTAGGTCTTGCTGTTTAATTAGATTTTTTCTGTAAATTTAATTCTTCAGATGAAACCTCTTCAATGGACCAGTTTGCTCAAGATATTGGGGCACAGGGTTCAAAAGTTATCTGTACTGAAAACAACCAAACTAACTCAAGGATAACAAGATCTGGGAGATCTGTGTCACACAGTAGCTTGTCACCTCGGCAAAACCAACACAAATCATCAGTGGTTGTCAATGGGAACCTCAAAGTGCCTTGGCAAAGGCCAGGCCAAAATTCACCTAGTTTTGCACTACAGCCTCCAACTTTTAATCCTAGTCCAGAGGCATCATCAGCAGATCACTTCCCTGTTTCTCGAAGTCTTAGTTTTAACAACAGCTCTGCATCCACTGTTGTTAATCATGGCAATGCACTTCTTGCTAATGGACTTCTTGCAAGTTTGCAAGGCAACACTTTCTCAGGGAATATTTTTTCTACAAGACCATCAGCAAGTGGACTTGATGCTGTCGAGGCAATGGACATTGACCATCAGGACGATGAAATGCCAATAACAGTGGACAACAAAAACCCCACCAGTGAAGCTTCTGAATCAGTGTTGGGTGATATCAGCAGCATATCAGGGAAAGCTGTTACAATTAACTCTGTAGACACCACAGAATCATTTGTTTCAAATGTTTCTTTACCATCTAGTGAACAAAAAGATAAAAAAAGTTCTGTTACTCTGGGTGAAAAACCTTGTCAAAAGGTATGCAATTTGTTAAATATGTGGTGATATATATATATATTAATATCAGTTTTTAACACTTAACAAGTTAAACCCTTTCAGCCCAAGCAACTTTACATGAATGCCTTACTCAAGGCTCAAAACAATGGCCAGTCACTGGACAATGTCTGGTCAGAATCGAGCATTGTCCAGACAAATCTGTGGTTGACTGGACAACATTTGTGCTTTAAAAGGAAATTCAACTTTGAGACATTAGCAATCATGATAGAAATTATTCAATCTTATCATGTTCCCAAAAAAAATGATATCAAACTAGATGGACTTTTGGTTGAGACAGTTGCAAATTTTCTATTTGTCATTCATGATTGCTAATCAGTGCTGAAAGATTTACAGATCATGTAACTTGCAAATTGTAGTCTATATTGCAACTAGTTGAGATGGGTGACATGGGTTAAATTTGTCCGGCCAAAAATGCGTATGTCTGAGCAAAATGTTTGACTGAACAATGTGTCCCACGCCAGCCTGGGCGTTATTTTGGGCCCTGCTTACTTCTCTTACAAAGAAAATACCCTACTGTTTTTTAAGTTTTCCAGTCCCAGTCTATTACCAACACCTGTAGATATTACCCATGTATTATATTACGCATACAAAGTAAGACATTATTTTGTTATTGAGAAAATAAAAATTGATCAAACAAAGCAAACTGCAGAAAATGAAAAGTAAGATTTCCCCATTTTTGTTCAATGAAAATACTGACTCTGATTTGAAGAATTTAGCATATGTTACAACTGGGACTGAAATGGTCATTAACATCTGAATTAACGAGTCTGTCCTGCAGGGTTCTCAGTACAAATTCAGCATGCCTCCATAACTTGTTTTGTCGTGCATATCATTTTGAAATCAAAAAAATTGTGCTGGCTGCTGGCCTCTGCTAACTAAAAAATCCTTGCAAGATGAGTGTTCTAGCCAGCTAAAAGAAATCACAGGGTGCCCTGTTGCAGAAGATAACAGCTGTTTCTGGTATCGGCTCTCTGACTGGGCAGTTGCAAAGCAAGCAAAATGACAGCAAGCACTGAAATTGCTGGCATTGGCTTATTTTTTCCAGATATTTTTCAAAATGCACCCAAGAGCTTAAAAAATATTGAGCTGAAATTATAGCAAAGAGTATTTTGATTACAAATTTCATTATATTATAGTAACAAGCCCAAGGCTCAGAAAACAACAGGGCTCTGAATGAAAATGATAAAATGCTGGATTAAACGATTGGTTGCCAGGAAAAATGATGTGATGCGCGCTGTGCCCTTTTGTTTTGGTCTTAGCTAGAACATTGGACAACTGCAGGTTATGTATGTTAAGCTTATGCTCAACATAACACTGCAGATTTTCATTCAGGCCAGGAGTGTACATATATATGCCTAATGATATTGCTCAGGCAGTCAGTAAAATGGCACTAAAGCCTCACAGGTCAGAAGGGATAATTTTCAGTACAAGCTTAGTTCCCTCTGACCTGTTAGCCCTTAGTGCCATTTAACTAGCTGTCTCCACATCATTAGCACAAATGTGCAACACTGCTAACATGCAAACCAATCAGGGTGTATAATAAATAATTAATAATTATTTAATATGTGTATTATTAAGTTGACTAAGGTTAACCCAGATGGTGTACAATTCAAATACCTTCAGGATAAAACACCCCAAGCATGCTGTTGTGGTGATAAAGAGAAGCCAAGCAGAGAATCTTGTCACTCAGAGGAAAGCACATCTAAAAGTATTACACAAAAGACATTGAACCCAAGAACTGCATCTCGACCTCAAAGCAAGAAGGCAATTTACATTGTACTGCATACAAGCAGGGTACAGATTGGAAGTTTAACTGGAAAAGCCATCGCTCCTGTGAAGGTAACTGGCTTGAATGCACTGAAAACTTTCATGTGTTGAAGTTTAGGTCTTTCATGCTCTCCTCTACCCCTCCCCCCCCAAATTTCTGGGGTTTTTTTCATCTTAATATGGCAATTTTTGTCACCTTAACTCAAGGTTAGTCAGTAAATCTAAGTACAGCTTTTTTGCTTTTTTAAATGATAATTTATTTATTAGTATTTACCATCAAAATAGATCAATTGTGACTAAACAACCAAGCTGCAGAGCCTTTTGAATCTGTTATTGATCACACTCTCTTCTTCATTCAATCAAAGAAAAAGAAAAAAATTGAAAGCCAAAGTATAGTAAAGGAAGATCAGCTCTTGAGCATTTTACATAAAAAATTAACTCAAAATGTAGCCTTGGTGTGAAAAAAAAGTAGTTTTTAAGTTGATAAATATTGTTAATTTTGACATTTTTATTAATTTTGCAATTTTGGTCTGATTTCAAACATGTGTTTTAAATTTCAACTTCAACTGATAGACGTGTGCTTATTCAATTTTAGAATCACTTTTAAGAGTGTATGAGTTGAGACCAAACTAAAACACTATTATACTCTCAACTCAATGACCATATAACTACATTATAACTTACAACATACATATTAATTATATACTTTTAATAGTTCCTTTTAATTAACTTAATTGAAACTACTTGACATCAGAACATTTGAATATAAAACTTGTTTTAATGGGTGCTTCATTTGATCTCCAGATTTATGCTGAAAAAATCTTTATAGAAATGGAGACAGACATTGGTAAGATAGATCAAAACCTGAGGTCCTTAATTACAGTCCCTGACTGCTTGTCTGTAACTTGCCACTTAAGTACAGCTAGCACATAAAATATATATACCAATCAACATGTACGAAATTTTAAGACCTGTACTGTGTCAAACAGGTTTACAAAATAATCCAATGCATGGTCCTTGAAAACCTCACAGTTTAAGATAGTGCCTGCATGGGAAGCCTGAAAACTCATATTAACAATCCTTGAAAATCCTATGTCTGACTTCAACTTTATTAACTTTCAAATATCAAAGATAATCCTGAAAATGTTTAAAGACTTGACATGTAGTTGGTGTTTTTTTTTATGGAGGGGGAAGCCAGAGTATCTGGAGAAAATACTACTTCTAGTACAATACAACTGAGGAAGAATTTACAGGGAACAATTGAAGGGTCTAGTGCAAAAACAGTATAAGTGACTAAATATGAAATGCTAATTTCTCCCAAGAGTTATGAAGAGATAATAGGGATAATGTAAGGAGAGTTGACAACTCCATCAAAAGTCACTTACGTCATTTTTACACTAGACTAGGAAACATTTAGAGTATTGTCTTTAATAGTTTGATTATACAACAGCTTTGGAAATTGAGTTTTAATTAATATTCATGGACAAACCTGTCTACTGTACATACTTGGTTGCTTAGTAGGGGGCCAGGTAGTTAAGATGCTTTTAATTGCCAGAATTGTGACTTTGATCCTGGACTGATCAATGTTTTGTGCCCTTGAAAAAGAAAATTCTCAAGCTTAGCAGCACAACAACCTTATACTGTTTGCGTCTCCAGTTTTCTGTAATGTTCAACAGATAAAGTCTTTTACTTCCCTCAAACAAACCTATGACACATCTAAAAGTGATCTATCCCAGGTGGCTGAGATTCATTCCCTTAACACTACAGAAACTGGAGAAAAGCTTTGGCATACAAATGGCCTTTTGGCTCAGAAATGGGTTTGGTTATGTTAAACATATCTCTTTACTTGTATCTCCTCCAGGCAAGGAAACTTTCAACTTTAAAATTTCTTGTAAGGACTTGCTCAATTGCCAGGTAATGTCCCAATCAGCATCACTGATTTCGCTAGTATATTTGATACTAAATTTATATATATTTTCTAGAAATGAAGTTGGCTTCAAAAGAAACTAAGCAGTCAAATATTTTAAGCTTATTAAGTTCAAATTATGGTTTAACATGTACAAATGTATTACAGTTTTAGACAGATAGGAGTTAGTTTCCACTAGACATGATGATGTTGAGAACAAAGTTTGACAAAGGGCAATGATACCCTAAGAAGAGGTTGGCACAGTGCTAAGATCTGTGCCTCCAATTCCTGAGGTACCCGGTTCTATGCCCAGCCTAGTTGAAGGTTGAATATTTTGTTGACCTTCTTTCCTTCTAAAACTCACTCAGCTTTCCATCCTTCTGGAGTCAATAAAACGAATACCAGCATACATGGACTGCTTTGAAGCAGCTTCCAGAGGTACTTAAAATATATATTCTTCCAGTCTTCAAGGATAAACACACATTTGCACATTCATATGAAAAGGGTGTAAATGCACTACATTACTTTTTTTACTTTAAATTACTGTGTATTGACTTTCTTAAAGAGTTTGAAGTCATTTACTAATTAGAAGTAATACACAAATTGTGTTGACCTGTAGGCAAGTCTAGAGGAAGCGCCATTAGTGATCATCTTAAGACCTTCATCACAAGGAGCCAAGACAATTATAGCAAAGTATAAAGAGAAAGGCGTTTTTCTTGACCCTTCAGGTGAAGGTAATGTACCTGTAAGTGTTAATTATCTTGCGAAAAGGAGAAGAGCGAAATAGGGGTTTATTTTGTTATAAGTATTCTTGACTGGCCACTCTTCCAGGACAACAAGTCAGTTGGACAAAATCACCAGCATCCCTTGTAACTGAAAGGAAACATGCTTTAGTTTGTACTTCCAAAATATTGCCACAAAAGTAAAGAAAACTCGTTAATAAAACAACCTTAACTGCCAGAGCTTTTGATAGTTACCAGTTTCAAAATGGATTTTGGATGGATTGTGGCACGGTACACGTGACCTGTTATGTAATATTGTTGGTACTTTAGAGGAGACACTTTAAACAAGAAAAATTCAAAATTCCACAAGCCATGTCTTGGCGTATTTTCATCGCATGTTTCTGAAACTTGACAAACCGATGCTTTTTATAGTACTTTTTATAGTACTTAATTCGAAAATCAAAAAACAGTGTCACATCACGGCGCTAGGATAAGATCAGTATATAGTTAATGATTCATAGTGTAGCAGCTGGTTTTACAATTTTACCGAAAATTGTGCATATAGGTACATAGTCAGATTTTTGTAAACGTTTCGGAGTCGGTAGATCTCAAAGTAAATTCGTTCAGTGGCCTGACCAACCCTATGTAACGGTTAGTAACTGGCATTAAATGACAATTCGGTGAAAGTAACGGTAGCTAGCTATACTATTTGTCACGAATAGTAAAGGACAATTCGGACGCAATTTAGTGAAAATAACGGTCACTAGTAATTTGTAATACTAGCAGCTACACTATGAATCATTAACTACGTATTACTGATCTTATCCTAGCGCCCGTGGTCACATGCTCTATAATTTCTCTGATTTCCAAGGTTGTACAGCTGTATTGAGTGGGGACTGGAAACTATTTAAGTAGAAGTCCTGTAGCTCACACTGAATTCTATTAAACTTTCCACAGATTTGGCCAAACGTGTCATAATTTTACACATGAACTACAACAAAGTGCCTAAGGAAATTAAACTTGATTTATCTGAACTGGTAAGTAGCTTCATATAAATGTAGATTTATATTTATCCAAGAAGTTTTAAAGTCAGAATATTTGGGAATAAAAGTGAAAGAGGTCTAAAAAATTAGAAGAAGAAAGAATAGAGGAAGGAAAGAGAGAAGGAACGAAGGGAGGAAGAAAGGAAGGAAGGAAGGAAGGGAGGAAGGAATTACGGAAGGAAGGATGAAAGAAGGAAGGAAGGAATTAAGGAAGGAATGAATTAAGAAAAGAACGAAGGAAGGAACGAAGGAAGGGAGGGAGGAAGGAAGGAATTACGGAAGGAAGGATGAAAGAAGGAAGGAAGGAAGGAATTAAGAAAAGAACGAAGGAAGGAAGGAAGGGAGGGAGGAAGGAAGGAATTACGGAAGGAAGGATGAAAGAAGGAAGGAAGGAATTAAGGAAGGAATGAATTAAGAAAAGAACGAAGGAAGGAACGAAGGAAGGGAGTGAGGAAGAAAGAAAGAAATGGCGGAAGGTAAGGATGGAGAAGAGAACATGACAAAAAGAAAGAGGGAAAAGATGATAAAACGTTGACTCTTAAATGAAGGCGGGATTGGGGTAAAGGAAAGATCAAATCTAAGAAAACTAAATTACTTCAATAACAAGAAAGAAAAGGGAAAGGAAAGAAATTGAATGGTTGATATAGTGGACAAATCAAAATTTTTTGAGTAATCGATCTACGATTTACGCTATTTACTATTATTAAGTAGTCGTAAAATCCAACAGGTTGTACAAACCAAGCATAGGACTCCAAGGGTCTACAGTTTAACGTCTTTATCTCGGAAAACGCGAAGATCTATTACCGTTTGCAGATGTAAAGCAAAGGCAGCACCTTCTTCCCGGTTATTTTAAGTTTCGGTACCGGGAGTCGAACCAAGCCTCTTGTGAGACAGACTGGCACTTTACCAACTGAGATAAATCAGTGTCTCGAAAGAGACATTGCCGGTTAATACGTACGTTTGATTTTGGTTTTGTCGCGTTTCAGTTTAAAGAACGGTTTGCAGAGGAGTTGAAGTGGGAAGAGTTGAGGTAAATCAGTATTCAAAGGACTAAGTTCGTATGCTCTTAGCAGTATATTGTTGGGTAAAATGTTCCTTTCTTTGTTTCTCTCAAAGTTAAAACAAAAGGTTATGTAGTTGAATAGCCAGGCAACGCGGTAACAAAGGAGTGTGTCGCAGTTACCGCAAGCATCAATTTGTTTTTTGGAACTTATATTAGCACAGTCATTATTGTTAATATGATGTGTTAGATGACGATTGTTGGATTAATTTTTAGGATGTTTCTTGGTGCGATACCAAACCTAGAAATCTGTTATCTAACAGGATTTTGCTTACAAACCGTGTGCAACTTCATCAGCATCCGAGATTTGTAACTCTTTTGAAACATAGAATATATCTAGTTAAATTTCGGTAAACAGCATGACAATCATAATAAGAGATGCGGTTTTAAAAATAAGGCGAAGTTTCATCCAATGGGTATATTTTACTTGAATGACGATAGAACCTACTAATTAGCACTAGATTCGGCTCATAAGAAAGTCTAAGTTTGATATTGATCTAAACACTAATGTTATCGTTTTGTCCGAGAAATAAACTGCCGCTCTCTACCACCATCATGAAAAATTGCGCCAAATCATATAGCGCGGACGTGAAGTAAGTTTAGAACTTGCCTTTATTCTCTTATTTATTCCAGAGCCTAGTGGCGCAGTGGTCGGCAAGCGGTTAGCGTGTTCGAATTATAATCATTGCATGGGTCGCCAGTTCGAGCCCCGTCAGACCACTGTGTTATGTCCTTGAACGAGACACTTCACCTGACTTTGTTCCAGTCGACTCAGCTGTATAAATGAGTACTAGTTCTGCTGGGAGCTAACCTAAGATAGATTAGTGTCCTGTCCAGGGGGAGGCAAAGACTCATCCGCTTAACACTACGGTACCCGGAGGTAGGCGTCGTCCTAATGGACCGCTTGGCTCGAGAAATTATTTAAATTTTAGCTATGGATGAACTAATTTTGAATTAAACGTACTAAAGTGTTTTCAAAGACAGACTTAAAGATACTCTTACATGTTATAAGCCAAAATTCGTTCTGCTTTCCCCGTTTGGTAGCTCCACTCTAGCCAGAGAAATTCTAGACAAACTAAGCGTTGGCAGCAGAAGAGCACCCGTCCTTCCAGCGTCACCGACCCAATCACGAGACAACACACAAAAGTCTCCCCTGCCAGTATCCAAAGATTCAGCTTCTCAGGGCTGTAGCCATTATGATAACAAGTTCCCCGCTGCCTTATCACCCAGTGGAAAAGCCTGCAATTCACCGGCTCGTGAAATAGAAGAAAATCGTTCTCCGAGGCGCTTTCTCTCTCCTAGAGGTAGTTTTTAACGTTTTAATGACGATAATGATAATAATTATAATAATGATAGTATGCAAATCAAGAGACTTGAACTTTATAATATTGCATTGATTTAGTTTACTTAGTTTGTCTTGAAAATGGTGTCATGGAGACCACGGAGAAACGTCAACTTATAGTTCTAGTCTTTACTACACTTTGCCTAAGCAAAGCTTTACTTATCAAATAATAATAATTAATGATGATGATGATGATGATGATGATGATGGTAATAATGATATCGTTGCCTTCGAGAGACCGTATCCTTAATCTTGT
>JAOBRD020601757.1:0-15756 GCA_027575215.2 Hydrozoanthus sils
TTCAATTTTGGCTTTTTTTCAACAAACATTGAATGAATCAATTGAAAGTTATCAAAAAGGCTACTAGTTATAACCTATGTTTATGTTTAACCAACCTGTTTCACTTGACTGAACATTTATATCCTCATCATAAATGTTACCTTCATTGCCATGGTTTAAATCATCCTCATCCTCAGTATCATCTGCATCATCATTCTGATCATCAATCGATTCCTCCTCTTCTTCTGACTCATCTTTTCCATTACTTTTTAGATTTTTCTTCTCTTCTGAAATAAAAGTCCTATTTGAGTCTAAATTCTCATTATGCTTCTCGTGTTTAGCATCATCACCATCATTGAAACCATTACTCTGATCGTCAGCACTATCTCCATTATTCATATAATTGGTTTCTTGTGTTTCATCATCTCCTGAATCTTCATCAGCTTCTCTTCCTGCTTCCTCCCTTTTCTTCCTCTTAAGAATATCAATAAATATTTCTGATCCTTTACCAAGAGTTCCAATCAGCTGCTGGTAATGATCATTTTCATCCTCAGAATCACTCAATTCATCATCCTGAAAAATTCAATCATTTAAAAATGGTTAGTTCATAGTTTAATAAATATTTCACTCGTACAAAATATCTCAACATCTTATCTCTCTTTATGGTAATATAAAAAACAGTTTGATTTATAAGTATTTTGAGCTTTACACAATGAAAGACTGGAAGGCACTGATTTTGTGATTAGTCTTTTGTCTAAGTGAAAAGCACACTTACGGTGTAAAGTTTAAAGTACTTTATATTATAAGTAGAACTTAGAGGTTAAACAATTGGCCAGGGATGAAATGGTCAACTTTTCTAGTTGGATGAGTGGAATCTTATCTTAAATCTGGCAAAGACAATGAATATTATTAACTTAGATTAATAAAACAATTACTGTTTGTACTGTATCATAAAATTGATTATTCTAAATCCAAGATCATTTCTACATCAATTATAAACTAACCTTGTAGGCAGTCGTATGTTTTATACTGGAGCACTAGAGAAGGATTCAAACAATATACAGACAGATCAGTTGGTATGAAATGCAGGTAACCATCAAATAAATTTGTTTTAGGGGAAAACCAGCGTAGTTGACAATTATTAGCAGTACTTAACACTACGGACACCCAAGCACGATTTAGAGATTTAATTCTAAAAAAGTGAAGGTTTTTTCCATTGTGACAAGTATCAAGAATTCTGGTAGATAAAGCTATGATTGGATAAGAGTAATAATAAGCCTTAAAAAGGGCTAATAAAACACTTGCAAAAGAAGAAATGGGGATATCTTAATGTTATGGTTTGCCAAATAAAGTCTGAATACTGTGAGGGCACTGCAAACTTAACCCTAAAAATTGCTGTCCCTGTTGAAATTGTGCAACAAGATGAATAGCCCTGAGCAGAGTTAGTCAAAGTTTGCCTTAACTAACTAATCATACTGTGTTGGAATGCAAGTACAAACAGTGACATATTTCAAACTAACAATATTTTACTACTAGACACTCTAACTAGTTAAAAGACAAGTTTAGTAATCTGTATGCAGACTAAAAGACTACCAGAATTAGACCTTTTTCGTGTTAGAAGGTACCACTGATAAAAATAGCACACAAGCACAGCCTTAGTCTCAGGGCAAACTGAAGTAAAATATTCCAAATTCTAACATGGAGGAACTGAATTCTAAACTGAAACAATACACTGAGTTTTGAATAACACCTTTTCCCACTGGAATTTGGGAATATTATTTTTACTTCATGTCAAGACTAAAATCATGAACATGCACTGACAGTCTATCAGCAGTACTTTGAATATGAAAAGGGTAAATCTAAAAATTTGTTACCTGCACATTGTCATCATTTGACTCAACTATCCGAGGCCTTTTAGCACTGGATGGAAAACTCTCATTGGCAGCTCTATAACAAATACAAAATAAATAGTGTCGAACCAACTTATAGTGTTCTAATTGGTTCTTTGCAGTTAGAGGTCATTAGATCATACCTACCTTTAATAATATAGCTATGACAAAATGATGTTCAGAAATGAAAAGAGCAGATCAACATTAGTTGGATGGCAGGGTTTCATGTCTCAACGTTAAGTTCTTCAAAAATGACAGCAAAATAAATGAAATCAAAATATTTTTTCCAAGTAAATGTATGTGAAAATAGTACTGGAGAGCAACCTTTGTTCTCCAGTCATACAAATTCTAAGAAAATATCCTACTTTCTGTTACTTGCCATTTCTTACATATCTGAGGTCAAAAGCTGAAAATTTGCCTTTTACTAAATGTACAAATGTATGTTAACCTGCTCTTTCCATTTCTGGATACCATTTTGTCGTTGCTGCTTGATTTAAGGTAGATGTATTGACCCTTTCTCTATTAATCCTTTATGCCACAAACACAATGAATGTTGGTCATGTTGGTAAATTCTCTCCACTAGGTTTCATGCTTTTCACATACAACCAGTTAAGGAGAATTTCACTTTTCATAATCAATAGTTTTCCATTAACTTATAACAAAACCACTTACATTATGTAAAGAGAAGTTAGGTGTCGATAAACTTGTGGGGCTGAGAAGGTTGAGTGCTCCTGTCTAATACTGGAAGCTCTCCAATTTGAGCTTCAAAACTGTAACATGGTGGCATGACTGTACCCCTTTCAATGGCTTAGAATGGTTCAATTATCTCTAATTATTAAACTATCAAACTTGAATATTGCATTTCTAGCATTTTGATTGGCTCACTCAATCTAATTTATCAGCTTATAGACTGAATCAACCATATATGGTAACTGACTGTGTAGTGTTGCAAAGCTGAAATAAGGTTTTAGCTGTCATTTTCAAGTATCGAAAAATTTGAAATACTCTAAAAAAATAATAAAACAGTTATTCCATAACGTAGTTCTGGATATATTATGGGTATAAAAACATCCATCAACTTCACTTGTGTTATACTGATAATTTTAAATTTCCAGAAAAGAGGATTTCGATGGTGAATAATAAATTTGACAACAATCCTCACATCGAAGGGCAAGCTGTATGAGGTATTACGTTCCCGCAGCGTAATTACTAGCTTGAAACTTGATTATATTAGTATAAGTTAACTTGTATTTAAGGCTAAAATATTAAATCTGGTTCTTAGATTAAACGCATGCCTAGTACATACAAACAAACACATGGGGTTTATAAGATCAAGAAACACAAATGAACATTGAACTGTGATTTACCCCTCGTCTACTGGATGTAACTCGCCAAAATCTCGCAGATGCTGTTTCTGTCCTTTCGACAAACTTCTTTTGTTGATTTCAAGTAATTTCTTGACTTTAGACTGACCTTTCGTCTTTCGTTTTTTCTTAAAATTTTTTCGCGTTCCACCACGCGCCATTTTGAATTTCAACAGACAGCCACTGTACTTGTTGATCGCCTTCTCATAAATGTGCGCGGCCCGCAGTACGCATGTACGTGTTATACTGCTAAACGAGTTCCGTTTCTTGGGACGTCTTCATTTTTTGAGAAGATCAACGATGAGTTCAACGTTTGGATTATTTTTAGGAGGAATATTTGCCCTAGTGGTAGCAGGTTATTTTACTCAGAGTCGATTGCCGCCACCAAAGCCGAAGATCGTCGGAATTGACTTGGGAACGACTTTTTCTTGTGTCGGCGCATACCAGGCTGTTACCGGTCATGTTGATATTTTGTTTAACGAAGACGGCCGAAAAGTCATTCCGAGTATCGTCGCCTTCACGAAGGATGGAGTTTTGGTGGGACACCAAGCTTTAGCACAAGCGGAGCTAAACCCCAGGTCGACGATATATGACGCAAAGCGATTCATTGGCAAGAAGTTCACAGAAGAGGAACTCGAAAAAGTGAGAAGTCTTTATCAGTTCAAGATCGTGTTAGACGAAAAGAAAAACCCAAAATTTGTAATCAGTTCGGGAGGAAACCAGACTCTTGTTTCGTCGTCAGAAATTGGGTCGTATGTAATAAAGGAGCTTAAGAGGACAGCTGAAAAAAATCTATCAACTGCAGTGACTAAGGTTGTTTTGTCTGTTCCAGCTGAATTCGACATGGCACAAAGAAATGCTACCATTGAAGCTGCAAAACTGGCTGGGTTACAAGTTTTGAGGGTTATCAATGAACCAACTGCTGCAGCACTTGCTTATGGCTTACATAAGAAGGAGGGTGTTGCATATGTAATGGTTGTAGATCTAGGGGGTGGTACCCTTGATGTGTCACTGCTAAACATTCAAGGAGGGATGTTTGTTACCATGGCAATGGCAGGTAACAATAGGTTGGGTGGACAAGACTTTAATAACAGATTGATGTTATATTTGGAGTCCATCATTAAGCAGAGATTTAATCAGGAACTTACAAATGCTGAAGATATTCAACGGCTCAGGCAAGAAGTTGAAGCTGCAAAAATCAACCTTACATCAGAACATGAAGTGACAATTCAATTGCCATTGATATCATTAAACAAAGGGGAAAAGCTGGCAGTCTTTAACGAAGTTCTTACAAGAGATACTTTTGAAAAAATAAATGAAGACTTATTTTTGAAAATTTTGCAACCCATCAAAAGAGTTCTCGAAGAGGTTGATATTCCCAAAGAAGATATTGATGAAGTTGTACTGGTCGGGGGATCGACTAGGGTTCCTAAGGTGCGACAACTCATCAAAAAATACTTTAATGGAAAGGACCCTAATGTTTCAATTGACCCAGAACTTGCTGTTGCATCAGGAGTTGCTATACAGGCTGGTATCATTGGTGGCATGTGGCCACTACAAGTGTCTGCCATTGAAATATCGAACAATGTTAAAAAAATTCATGTTGATCACTGAACAGCTATAGATTAAAAATGCCACATAAATAACATAGACTTGCTTTGTTAACTAAAAAATTTATATTTAAAAAGACACCTACAGTATTAAACAATTATTTTTTAATGAAATTTTAAATTTGTAAAATAATTTAATGTCAAATTATATAAATTCATGTTGATCACTAATCAGTTAGTAGAAACATAGACTTAATTTGTTGAATAAAAAACATATATTTAAAATGACACCTAGTTAGCAGTCTTTTGATAATGAAATTTTGAGTTTGTTAAATGATAAACTACACAGTTGATTTTTTAACCTTAGTGTTAAAAAGAGGATATCACATAATTGCAATTGACTGATTTATTACTTAGTAGTCTACTGAACTCTTGTCACATAATAATTTATTTATTAAGCCAAGTTTTGTTTGGTGGATATTTATTCAGAACAGTAAAGAGAACAGTTTTTTGTCGAACTCTCAAAGTTTTTGGTTTCAAAATACTTACATAAATGTACCTATGGAAAACTCTTTTCTACCTTATGAGCTATGTTTGATCTTGGATTATAAATTGTTTCGTAGATCAACGTCATAGATCCAGAGCATGTCAAGACAAGGGGTAGCCAATGATCCCTTAAATAATGAAAGTATCAGCAAATTATAGCTAGTTCTTAAATCTCATTGTTTTTTGTCATTTCTTTAGGTTCCATATTTTTATTTTCTAACTGTCTCAAAGTCTCTGATTTTTCACAAATGGCTTGTACTCTCAGCATTTCTGGCAGAGCTCAAAATCTTTGTTTTGCTTAGTGTCTCAGTATTTTAAGTCTTGTTCTCAGATTTTATGGTTAACTGGTAACCTGGCATTTTTAACCTTAAGGCTACTTGGTTTACCAGTACCATATTTATTTAACTTTGTGTCAAGTTTTAAAGAGATAATTTATTATTGCAAATAAAGACCTTTTAAGTGCCGTAACAACTTGGTCTAACATTATTCATGGCTTTTCAAAGTCTCGCACTCGGATTTCAAAAAGCCATCTCAGATAGTCTTGATTTATAATTCGTTAGCCCTTGTAAAACACACAACACTACACCAGTTCCTGATCTGGATGCTTGGTAAGTGTCTGAATGGCCTTATCTTGTTCAAATGATGCAAACCAAAGCATTTCTTTAAAAACTACAAAAATAGGCAAATCATGAACTGTTGTTTTTTCAATTGAAGATTTTGTTTGACAAAAATCGATCCCCTTAAAAGCATGTTACAAGGGCACATGGGTTGAAGAATTTTTCTTAAAGGGGGGGGGGCAAAACTTAACAACTTGTTGGACAGTGAGGAAGTTGAAATAAACTATCGAATGAAAAGAGTGTTTAGTAAAATCAGAAAACCATCCTTCCTGATGAGGGGCAAGTGCAGCTTGGTTTGAGGACATATTGCAAATTAACATAAAAAATATCAATTAAAAACAAATTTTTAAACTTCTCCAAAATTCCCAAAAACTCTTTAAAACTAGGTTAATCTTCAAGAAATAAATTGCAGTTAAAATATCATTCAAAAGTTCTTAAAATATTCAAGCTGCTTCTCCTTCATTCCATCTGTGTGTTTAATGTATCATTAGGTTTTTGTATTTCCAAGTCACCACTTTGAAATTGTTGCATGCAACGTTGCACGAAGTAGAAACCAATCCTACTCCTGCAACATTGTACGCAACGGTTTGTGGCTACACAAAGGGTTTTAATTGCATGCAATGTTGCACCGTGTAGCCATGGCTTGTTAAAACTACATGAAAAGGTTTATAGTTGAAAATAACGAATTTTTAACTGCATTGATTCTTGGTATATTTCTAGTACTATACCTATAATATAACCATTGCCAGGTAAGACTAGTTAGTAAGGCACCAGTCTTTCAAGCAGGAGGCCCTGGTTCGATTCCTGGTGCCGGACGTTCACTCAGGGTCTTAAAATAACAGAGGAGAAGGTGCAGCCTTTGCCTTACATCTGCAAATGGTTAAACCTTCACATCTTCTAGGATAAGGACGTTAAACCATAGGCCCAGTCTCTCAATCTCCTATCAGAGGATTTAAAAAAACCCACAACACTTGTTGAAAAAGAGTACCTATGGTGATCCCAGTGGTCTGTCTACTACTAACTGAGGGCAACTCTTAATGAAAATAATTGTGAGCCATATATAGCGGACTATCTAAGACCCTCAAAATCAAAGTCAACTGTAAATCATTAAGTGCCTTTGATCATATGTACATTTGGAAAATACGCTATATAAATGCTAAACATTATATACTATTTTTATTATTACCTGGAGGGGCGGGGGGAATCTCATGAGTAAATTTTAGAATACTCTTAATCATTGCATATACATACTTTCTGACCATTCCCAATGTCAATGAGATTCTGTGTTTGCACTCATCAAGCCCTGCATGGGACTCAAACCCATAACACTTTATGGTGTTCCTACTGTCAAGACTTTAAGGTTAAGTGCAAACACAAGTCCAATTGACAGTTTTTTCATAACACTGCCATAAGGGGGAAGGGTCGCAACAACATCCAACTGCGGGCCATCTAGGCTAAAAAAAAAAACTATATTAAGTTTTAAAGAGCTGACAAATTTGCTTAATTTTGCCAGACTCCTTTAGAACTAAAGAAATGTACCTTAATGTTACTATTTTTAGTGGCAGTACCAATGTTAGTGATATTGAAAAAATAATTAATATTCACTACTCGCTAAGTTTATTCAGGATTAAAATTAAGGTTCTACCTCTTATCCCCCCTCCCTCCCTCCATGTAATAAAGAAACAAATTAAAAATATATTGAAATCCATTTAAAAATTCAATGAATGTTTTGCTTGATTGTCGTTATGTTCCACAACTTCTACATCATCTACACTTTGTTGTGTTCCTGAATATGTAATTTCATCTGACAAATTTGATATAAAAATCCTTAAAATCACTGAAATTAGTTGTTGCCTATTCTTTCTCAGACAAAATGGCTAAATTTAGAAGTTTTAAAAATAATAACCATATAAGGCAAAATGAGGTTTTACATTACTCATTGTTAGTATTTGGTGTCTACAGATGTTGATATTGTTATTGGTACTGTTGGTTTCATTATTTCAGTTTAACAACAGAGACAAACTATTATCCCAGGGGGGAACTCCCTTGAAAAGTGGGTTGAGGTGCTCGACAGAGGGATTTGAAAGTGACTTTAAAAGGTTTGCATAAGTTAACAGAGAGGCTGAGTTCATTCCCTAAAAGGTACAACCACAATTAATCAACAATGACTCTTGGTGTATTAAAATTTGCATTGAACGCCATGTATTTGTCCCTAAAAGATGTATGGAGACTCTAAAAGGTATTCGAGGGTCTCATTTTAGACTCCAAAAGGTCCGTTGAGCAGCCCTACCCACTTATCAAGGGATTATCCCCCCAGGCTAATTATATTTATAGTCTCTCTTGGGGTTGCTACCTCTTAGTCTTATGCCCAGTGTGTGACACATGCAGACTGCAGGACTTACAGACTTGCAATCCTATAAGAAATGTGCCCATGCTGAGCTGCCCTTTTCTTTACCCCTTGGGAAATCTGCCTAACCTCAATGTTTTATAATTTTTCTGATGGTGTTAAGTTGACGTTTCAACCGGTCAAATACACTCCTTTTTTTTTATAAGAACGTTGAATTTTTCAACTGAGGCTGAACATTCTTAAATATTTTGGGGATATCAGCCTCAAATGTTCTTAAACATGTTCCTAAAATATCTTTACTGGTTTCAGACAATATATAAAATAATACATGTACCGTATGTGGTACATTTGTGTATACCTGTAAGAACTGTGATTTCGTAAGTGAAAAAACATGTAAAATTGTTATCTGCAAACTTTAGTCAACAAGCCCACCAAAAAGCAATTTTTTTTTCTTACACTGTATGAAATATTGGCAATAGGTTTTATCATCATAAACAAATATTCTTCGCCTTTTCTAAGCCTTAGCATGTTCTTAAATTTTTGGCGATTTTAAGCCTCATGTTCTTATAAAAAGGTTCTAAAAAAAAGAATGTACTCGACTTGCCAGTCATATTGACCCGTCAAATTCGATCATATTAGAATTAGATTCTATATTGTTCACTTATTTTATTTTACTAGCTATTACTAAGTATTCTATATCACAGAAATCCTGTACGCAAATTTCCTCTATTATACTGAAATGAACAGGAAACTGTGGTTTACAAATCCTACTACAAACCCCCAAAGTCACGCCACACTTTCAGTTTCATATTTTCCCTTTCATGCTGTTTGATTTGTCCATTTCCCTCTGCACTCAAATTAGCCTAAAACCCCAGAATCATAGAGTCTATGTTAACTAAAATATGATTAAAACAGCCTTCTTCTTTATCAGTGTTTTATATGCAGTGGTATCTTGCAGTTTTTTTCCCTCTGCAGTGGCCTGTTACATGAACTGTGTAATTGCTTTTATAATAGTAATACATACTTTTTAACTCAGCATCAACACTTTCTCAGTTTCCATGTAAATAAAATAGATTCAGTTTTATAAAACTTGTTTGAACCAACATGTTACAGGAAACACACCAAATGGTGGTACATCATGAATGTTTCTTTATTTGCTAGGATAAAACCGAATATATCTGGCATTGCACTAAGGCCCCGTCCACACGTCCCGCATCCATACTAGAAGCTGGATGAATTGTTTCATGTCCACACTGATATGATCCTTGCAAGATAATCAATAAAATTATATCATTGCGCATGTGCTCATCTTGACTCTGCAATCATTTTGTCTTCCCGCCTCCTTGGAATGTTGTTTTGTTTTGGCAGGGAAGCAAAAATAGGCAAACAAGGCAAAAAAAGTGAAATCAACTACTTCTTCTCATTCTTGTTCTTTCTGGCCTCATCCAAAGCCATCTTTCATAAGGTTTGTATCATTGCTGTAAACATAGAGTCAGTCCTTGAGTCAAAAGAACTGTATGAACAATATTATTTAATACGTGTTTCTGTAGAAAGTTCAAGTTATATAGTGCAATATTTAGCTCCAAACAAGCGATTAAAAATGATATAACACACAAACAGAGCACATCCACTCTGGAGAGCAGATTCAAATTTATCCGTTTTCATTACGTCAGTAACTTTATTGCAGTCTACAAGTCTGCAGTCTGCAAGTCTGCAATCTGCATGTGTGGCACACCGTCTTATGCCTGCTTCTTAACAACTCTCCTGTTTTGGCCTAACAACTTCCAACACGTGGGAAAACTGCTTGTCAAAAGAAATAAAAACAAAGCAAAAACATCTGACATATTTGATACCTGATTTTTGCCTCGCAAGGCAAGATTCTCACCAAACATCAGTGTAAAGTGCCACTGTCAGCTAAGCAGCAAAATCTCTCTAGCAATACTTCTCTGCACTGGAATTCCTGTAGTCTCAGCCTCCTCAACGCAGCTATGTCCGCACGTTTCAGTCGGTCTTAAACGTCTGCTTAACATATACTCTGACAAGTATTCACTAACTTGCAACGTATTCTCAGACCTAAAAACAGAGCGTTTACTCCATAAATGTCCACCATTTTTTTTAAAGAGCCCGTGGTCAAACCGCGAGGAGCTTGGGTTCTAGATTGAACATGCGCAGAACGGGGCTCCTATGTGGCGGGCTCAGAGATGATTTGAAAGAAGAAAATGAAGAACAAACAAGTTTTTGAATACGTTACGTTGAATGATCATGGATTCTAAGGTTGATAGATAAACTTATCATTGTCAACAAAAAGTTAGTATTGATATATTCCAAAAAGAACGACGCTGTTCTTTTTTGACAAGCTGGAGGGAGTCGAAGAGAATGTAACCGGAAGGGAATACTTATTACCGGGATGAATGTACATGTCATGAAGTCGGAGTGAATTGTTGGCATTTATCGGAAGCGAATGTGTACGCAGAAAGTTGAGAAATTATGCAATCCGTTGGTGGAAGAAGAAAAAATCGCATCACTCCACCAACAAGGAAACTTGTGATAAGAAAAACTAATAGCCACAGGGACCTTCGTCCCATAACCGAGCGGGTAAGATTTTCTATAATGTCAGAAGATCGTTGACCCTTGCAGTCACTGAATTTTGTGTACGTAGCTAAACAAGAGAAAATTTTCCTATCAGGCAATTTTCACATTATTTTTTGTTTATTCTCTGCTTTTTTAGATCACATTAGAAAAAGTTCTTGGATTAAGCGTGTCGTCCAATGCAGCGCTCGCTTGCAACCCTGTTAATGGACTGATCGCGTATCCTGCTGGGTAAGACAAAACTTCTTTTACTATTTTTGTAATATTCCCATCGGCAAAAGATATTTTATACACTAGTTCAGGCAACTACTACATCGCCGATTACGTTCTTGTCAAATCCCAGTTTGAATTAGCATAGTTTTACACAAAGTTTAGCGAGCACAAGTTAATGGCTTGCTACATATGGAGGTGGGCAGTTGAGCCACGATTTTGCCGTAAATTCAATTTATACTCAAGTTTTGCGACCAGTTGTTTCGGGAACAGACTCAACAAGCACGGGGGACTTGAGCCAAAAATTTTCGTTGTCAAAGACAACAAAGTTAATTCCACTCAGTTGTTCAGTTACATATCTAGAAATGATATATCATTAATATATCCATGTTCTTCCTCAATTTTGTGCTGAAGTACTTGAGCTCGTTTAGCAGCACTAGATATAGAGCGTCTAGTATGATGGAAAATACCGTGAGTCGATCAACGTTTCGGTAATAAATAGTGGAATATATTTTAATTGGAACTTTTTTAGGTTATAATGTTGTATTATTCATTATTTTAGTGTTGATCTTTGCCTCTGGCTTTTCGGGCTCCGAGGGAACGCTTTTGCAAGCTTGGTACTTTTGTTTCGGTTTGTATTTAAAAAACAACATTCGAGGTTGTAGCTATAAAATTCGATTTGACGCTGCGGAATAAAAGTTCAGTGTTCAGGAGTAATTATGTACCATTTATTCCTCCGATAAGTTTTTAGATTTTTTAAATCGAGTATAGCCTATAGGCTTGAAGTACAGTATGTGATCTGAGTTTGCTAGTGTTCTCCTCAGAGACTGCGTTACAACTTCGAACGAAACTTTCGTCCGGGCCTTTATGATATTTGCATTTTAACCTACAAAAACTAGAATGTTTTACTCGTCGTTTTGAAAAATCGAGTAAACGACGCCACTTTTCGTTTACTCATTGACGAACAATTTACAGTGCGATAAGAACGATATGTATTTCATATACAAGCTCTATATCTATCAAACTTGGATCGTGAAGTGTAAATTAAACGTCTCTTTGGCTGCAAGGATATTTCCTCCTTCCATTGTTTGTTTATGCGTTTTGTGTACGTACGAAAATTATTTGTTATGCAAAAGAGTACGCCATAAAGAATTTTCAAGCAGATGATGAATAAAATAGTACTAATTATTTATTTATTACTTACAAGGAAGGAAAAACGTAGACAAAATAATGACACAAGAAGCTTTTTGTTTCACTGAAGCAACCTTTTAGTGACATATTATGTTATCAGTCAGCGAATTTGTTAATTGGATTTTTGTTGTAATTTTAACTTGTCATGAAAAAGTGTCATTTGTCTCCCTTTAAGTAAGATAGCTTGGTATTGGTATTTAAGATTTTTTGCATGTGTAAATATACATCAGAATGTACAAAATGCTATTACAACCATTATCGCTATACAGAATAACTAATTGGGGTCAAGCTACAAAAAAAAAAAGAATAGATAAATATTACAAAAAAGAGCTCTGAGAATAATTTTCAATCTGGAACCATCCCAAACTTTTGTTGAAACAGGTATACTACCTATGCTATTACTATATAATTATTGACTCTTTAACACAAATTATGCATGATATTGCTAACAAGACTGCCCCTTTAAATATCTGTAAACTTTTTCATCATTCAAAAGATATCCACTTCTATAATTAACACTTATCTTACTTCAACTGAGATGGATAGTGGCAGAATATCTACTGAGCATCGAAGGCACGAGGTAGATATTCATTAGGCCACTATCCATGGAAATTGAAGTAGCAAAGTGTTTTAGTATATACCAGCAAGGCAACAAACTTCCTTTCAAGAAAACAAAATAATTTTAAGGAAAAAAAAACACTTTTATGAATTTATCACATCACTTGGATCATGATGAGCGTGGCAAGACCTATGCGTGAGCAACCTAACATGTTTGTTTTGACAGTTTACCAACTACAAAATGTCATAAATGGTGTAAAACATAATTTCTTTTGACTGTTTTAATTATCTCATGTTTTTAAAGCAAAATACTTCAATATCATGATCAGAAACTGTCACGAACCAACTATTACCATCCACCATTTTGTTTCAGTCTCATTATCTACTATTTCGGAGACCTGTAAATATTTTCTCAATCTAGAGTTTAGAATTCAATAGTTTATCCTTATCTTTGCTAGTCTCAGTTGCCTTGTTTTAAAAGCATCATGTGTTAACCTCTGCATCATTTGCCCAATCTGCACTCAAATCTTGATATAATTCTTAACCCCCCCCTTTTTTGGACCCCTCTCATTATTAATTTTTTTTTAGAAATTTCTCATCCCCCCCCCTCCTGGGTTATTTTGACCCCCTTAATTTAGGGCTAACAACAAAGGTCTTCAAAACTTGGAACTGTGGAACTAAAGGAGAGAAATATTTTGAAAGTGGCTACAATTCTGATAACCTATTTTCTCTTTTCAAAGATGTGCAATAGTTCTGTTTAATCCAAGGAGGAACAAACAAAGTTTTGCTATCAGCAATTCAAAGTAAGTAGCTTTTGGTGACCAATACCTCCAGGGATATATTTCTAACACTGATAATACCTTATTTTTATGTAATATTTACTAGTCTGAGTTATTTAATATAATTTTTAATGACTCAGAAAAATTGTAATAAAATTAAATTGTTTTTGTTTTGGGCCAAATTTGTACGGTGATTATAATCTTACAGCTGTACCCTATTTGTCGGTAGCATTAATTCAAGACACCAGTTGGTACCAAATGAAACTGTTTGTAAGATTTTCTTATTTCTATATAGACCCTAGGATGCAAAAATGCATCATAGCAATGAATTAGATAATATTCTTCTGTCTACACTTAAATTAGCCGTGCAGCCTCAATCTTCTTCAAGTTAAACTTTTAAAAGAACATGTCATCAAAACGAGGTTAGCAGGGCTAATTTGAATGTAGACAAAAGAATATTAGATTTAAGTCACGGTCATTTATGCATGCATAGGGTCTATAAAAATGATTCATCTGCTTTTCTGTTCATGATAACTTTGCACATCCAAATCAAAGCATTCTCAATTAAAAGTAAAAAAAAAACAGATAATAAAGTTGAAGACACCCAGTAGTACTATCAATCAAGAGTATAAAAAATGTTTACAATTTTAAAGCCAGGCTTTATATTTTAGATAATTAAATTTGTTGAGACTACCCTCCTAACAACACCTGCCCCTCCCCCTTTTACCAAACATGTTTTACTGAGTGACTGTTTTTATAAGCAATTTTTCTGACATTTGTTTTGTTTGACAGGAAAACAATAACTTGCGTCACATTTTCTGAGGATGGGAAATATTTTGCTACTGGAGAGGTTTGCATTCATTTTTAAGTTACTAGACAAGTGTTTTTATTCTATTTTCATAAATTGCAGTAAGTTCTTTTTATTTGTAAGCAGAAGAGAGTTAAAATTAATGATGTCAATAACAAGTAAAGTATAGACTGTGAGATCAGCTCTAGCATCACATACAGATCATATCTTTGACCAGAGCCCCTTTATTTTTTTCCACTCCTTAATGATCATTATTTCTATTTGGTGGGCTGCTTTGTAGAGTAAATTATTTTACAAAATGTGAATCTCATATATGCCATGTTGTGTCAGAGCATCTTGCTTATATATGTTTTTTCAGAGCGGACACATGCCATCAGTTCGTGTGTGGGAGGCTGATGAACCAAATCATCCTCAGATATGCGAGTTGGAGAAAGGCCATAAATATGGAATTTCATGTTTGGTAAGGGCAGCTTTAATATCTACCACACAATAAAGCTTGCTCTAGATAATATTCTTCTGTCTACACTTAGATAAGCCCTACTAGCCTCAATTGTCCAAATTAAGGCATAGGGATAGTTTGAATGTAGACAAAAGAATATTAATTTTAAATCACGGTCATTTACACCTATGCATGCACACTTTCAACAGTTATTAACTAGGGTGCGTCTCAACCTAATGTTTGTGTGATCTGATGGGAGATGTAATGACATGGTATGGAAACAGTCAGTAAAATGGCACTGTGAGGCCTCAAGCCTGTACTGGACCCAAGAAATAGAGCTCAAAATTAATATTTACAAAGTGGCAAGCTGGTCACCAGAGGCAAAAATTTGGTTGTCTGAGTGCGAGTTTTAGTAGCCATTTAATAAACATTTTCAACATTTAAAGAGCAAATGACACAAGATCAGTTTTTCAATCTTCAAAAAATACACTATAAAAAACAATGGTTTGCCAAGTTTGAGAAACATACTGTGAAAGTTCGCCAAGATATGGCATGTAGAATTTTGAATTTTTCTCACTAAAAGTACCCCCTCCAAAAGCCAACAATATGACATAACTAGTCACATGTGTCTCACCTTGGTCCATTTAATATGGTACCATGATGTAAAAGAGATAGTTTGATTTTAAAACATCCATAACTGCTAGAGTTTTCGATAGAAACTCTATTAGTTGCAGATGGTTAAAAGTGATTTTGGATGGACTGAGGTGAAACGCATGTGATCATGTTGCATCACATTACTGGCTTTTGGAGGGAACACTTTTAGCAGGAAAAATTCAAAATTCTATTGGCCATATCTTGGTGTACTTTCATATTGTATGTTTCTCAAACTT
>JAOBRD020602079.1:7597-29751 GCA_027575215.2 Hydrozoanthus sils
TAAATATATATGCCTAAGTTTGGTTTTCAAAAAGTTCAAAATACAAGTCTTTCGTGTTTGAAAATCAGTTTACTTACCAGATGCCGAGCCTGTATCGGGCTCTCTTTTGACTTGACAGCTATTGCAGCTATTTCCACTTCCTTTTTCAACGTTTCCACATTTGCATTCAGTGCCTTAATTGTCTTGGGGACGCAAACATCAAATAAAGTCAAGCGTCATTATCATCATTATAGCAATCAACAGGATCACTCTGATGATTAACACTACAACTGTCATTGACATCAACACAGATAATTGTTACTGCTACTGTTGGTCTTGCCTAACGTCAGAGCGGCCGTGTTGGTGCCCTTGAACAAAAGAACTTCGATGGTTTCTTTTGTTTGGGGCACCAACATGGCTGCTTCGTCTTTTGTCTTAGGCGTCTCTAGGGAGTACACGAAAACGAAGAACACACACTTAATATTGACTCCACAAATTTAACGTTAACCTAGTTGGTAAGACACCAGTGTGTCGTGTGGAAGGCCCGGGTTTGATTTCCGGTGCCGGACCTTCACTCAGGGTCCTTAAACAACTGCGAAGGTGCTTTCCCGTAACATCAGCAAACGGTTTGACCTTTGCGTCTTCTTGGATAAGGACATTTAACTATAGGTCCCAGGTGGTAGACCTCAGAAGGGACCCTAAGTCCTATTGGCTGTTCTCCTGTGACTCCTTGAGTCAAAATGTCAAAACCCATGATTTATAAAAACTAAGTAGTATTACAAGTGTTAACAGAAATCAAAGTCGACAGACATTCACACACTGACTTTTTACAGCGACATACATAATTCTCGATCGTTTTTAAAATATTAGCCACTTAGGTCTGGTTTAAATATCCCCGACTTTTTCCAAATTATACTAGTTTTCACTAACCACATAATTAAAATGTTCTTATTTCTATGTGTGGTTTATTGAAAACTAAGCCTTTAAAAGGTATTGCAATACACCTATATAGTAAAAAATTAACTTCAGGGTACGTATATGTGTACAGCGTATAACCTGAGGCAATGCCACTGATTAAAAGAGAAAAACTGCGAATAATTTTTCATTATTTTGTTCTGTTGAGTTAAAGACCGAAACTGTGTAAAGTTAAAAACATTTGAGCGCTATCGAGCCAGAGCCTCAGCTTGTTCTTAAATTTTAGCCGATCCGAGCCTCGTTGTTCTTATACAAAAAAAGCGTGTATGTTCACACAAAAGTGCTGACAAACCTTTAAAATTGTCTCTTTTTCAGTGGCGGTAATGTTTTTCTTTTCTAGTTTTCCAATAAGGAGCTGTAATAGAAAAACACTACAATAAGCATAAAGATAACAATAAAATTGAGAGAGGTTTTGTAAAGATAATTAATTATTGAGAATGAAGATCCTAATAACCAATGTTTTAAAGTCGTCCAAACTTCACTTTCAGGGACTAAATTCAAATTTATGATCAAGGCCTAATTCATCATAAAAAGCACAACAGAACTGTTCCTAGGATCATAAAGTGAGAACTAAGAGCACAAATGAACTGTTTCCACGTAGCAAGGCAAAAAACATCCAGCTCCTTTCATATCGCTTTGGTTTGAATGCAGTGCCAGACCCCCTCTCGATCATTGCTATTGTATTAATCGAGAGTAGAGACTGGTACTGCAACCCAAAACACGTCACATTTTAAAATGGCGGCGTGCGGGAAATTTATACTGTGGAAATGACAATTTAAATTGCTTGGCGTTAGATTTATGTACAGGATTATGAAATTTGAGCTGCTGATTTATGGACAGAATTAACAAAAATTTCATTTGTGACCAAGAATGTTTAACAGTGGAGGTTTCCTTTAAGCAAACTGTTGCTTTTGAGGGAACAGTGGACTCACTTCATACCTTTTGTTGTTGAATTTGTTTATTCAGTAGTAACTGCTTTTGTTTCTGTATTTCCAGTTTCTTCTTCATGATTTCCTGAGCGAAAGAATGAAAATTTGAAGCAACTACAGAATGTTAACTAACATTATGCATGAGGTAAAAAACTTTTTAATATTTATTATATAACTACATCACAGAGTCCGAAAACATTTTTTTACCGAAAGAAATCTTTTTAGATCTTTTTAGTTTAAACGTGTTTTAGCAGCTCTATAGCCATTTGCAAAAACAAAACTACTTCACACCAATAAACACATGTAATTTGCTGGCCAATCTTTCTTATTGAGAAAATTATGCCAAGGTCTTGCATAAGGACCCAGACCAGTGGTCGAGGTCCCTATATAGTCAAAAAAACTTTTGGCTTGGATAAATTATACTAAATGTTCCATCTACAGACTGAACCAAGTTAAGTTTCCCATTTGAGTTGGTGTTGCTCAGCGTGTAGAGTGCTGCCTGTAATCAGGTCATGAGTTCAATACACCATTACAGACTCAGGACCAAGAGAAGCTTGTAACAACAAGAATAATTCTTTCACACTTTAAACTTGTACTTTAAATGCAAAGTATGACACTGGGAGTAATAAATCAAATTAGTTTTAACAAATTCAAATCAAGAAACAAAAGTGTTGCACAGCATACAGTCATTTCCAGGAAATAACACCAGGGTCATTTGAAAGGTGTAGTCCAAAAATTATGTAAGTAACTCTCGATGGTTGCCTAGCCCTTTTATCTCTTCATAACCATTAGGAGAATTTTGCATTTCATACAAACTCACATGATCATTAATTTTGCTTTCGGCCCTTCATTTAGTTTTAATTACCTTTTGTTGTTCTTGCAGTGTTTGTTTGGTTGTTGTAACACCCTTTGGTTTGGAAAGTGTAACTGTAGAAGGTGCGACCGATGGAGTAACAGATTGTGTGACAGGCGTGGTAGTCGGTACAGACACTGAGGCTGTTGCACTAACTTCAGTAGGGGCAGACTTCTTAACATAAGTTGTTTTGCCACTTTGAAACATAGTTGGTAAAACTTTTGCAGGAGCCTGTAAAATAAATTAATTAACACAAACATTAATTAATAAATGACTTGTCAATGAAAAAAAGATAAATCTATAAAATGTTTACAGTTTTCATGCATTAAAATTAAAAATATATCTGCACCATTTTTATAGATTTTATCACGTTTTGTCCATGCAAAAGCGTGAAGACTAGTAATTCAAATCACTTCCCTGTTGAATATTTTGATTAAAATAAGGGGTTCAGGCTTTATACTCCTTCAGAATTTCAAAAACCCACGGTTTTCCAGGGCTGTTTTTTCATTTTTTCAAGGGCTTTTTCAGGGCTTTTAAACCAAGAATACATTTTCTCATATCAAGTTTGTCAATAGGAAAATGCTCACTGCATGAAAATTTATGTCTATTGAACTAAATATAATAACGGCATGCAAATCAGTCTGTCTTACTTATTACTTTAAATGAAAACCATAAAAAGCATCACTTGGGAATTAGATTGTTCAACAAAATTCTATGGAATTTTCCAGGGCTTTTCCAGGGATTTCCAGGGCCCATACGAACCCTAGAGTTTAAAATAATTTTTGCTCTCAAAACTTTCACTTTTGTTCATCTCAAATGAAACACCATAACAAATTTAAAGTGCATCCTTCAAATGCCCATAACAAGCAGAAGAAAAGAGTACAAAGATGGTTCATGATTTACATTTTTAAAATTGAAAACATTAGTCCTAATCAAGAAAACATTAAAAAGTTTAGCTATGCAATTTGTGTCCTATTATGTGTGCATTATGAAATGAACAGACGAACAGAAAAAAAATGAAACCGGCAAAGAAATATTTCTTGAAATTGAAGCAGAAGAAAGCCATTACCATGCCAGTCAGCTTTTTCTTTATTGACAGTCAACAAGTCTTGATGGTTATCCCCAATTAGCAAATTTGATATTGCTGAAGTTTTGGCAAGTTGGTCTTTAGAATTGGAATTCAAAAAGCTTTCAACATTGAGCCAGTTGGCTTAGGGATTTTAAAAGTTTTTACATGCAACAGCATTGAATCAGACAGTTTTTGTGAATCAAGAGAGAGACCCTTTTTCTGTTAACATGAAAGATATTATGAATGTTTGTAAACGATTGCAACTTGTATAAATTATGCAAGGCTACACTTGTCCATTCAATCTCCTCACCTTGTCATTTTGCTCCCTTGAGTTGTTGAACTTATTTGACCTATCACTAGCTTGATGACCACCCTGAAACCAGAAATTTTTTTTTTTTAAAGAACAATTGAAGTGAAGATATTGGAATAGGTCAATTTAGTGATATGGTCAATGTGGTGAATCATGCAGCTTCAACAGTTTTTAAGAGTGCAACAAACCTGTTTTTTTTGGTCCCTATCAGGATTGTGCCAAAACACTTTGATGAACCTGTTGCCTAATACAGCTTCAGGACAACTGTGTGCAGCGCGAGCTTCTTCATGTTTAGAGAACTTTATTAGGGCACCTTCAGGATCACCAAATGCACAGACCTGGTAACACAAGGAGATGAATTTTGCTAAAATAACATTTCATTCTAAGAAAAAAAAAATTTTTAAAACCCTCACTTGTGAACTGCATGAGAAAACAGATAACAACAGCTCAAAAACTTGTTTGAAAGGCTGAAAGAGTTATTTGCCACTCAATCATTTTGGCATTGTTATTATATGTTTTCCTATGCAGGATCACACTTTTGGATACTAGTAAAATCAGCAAAATGTTACATAATAATAATATAAATAATAATAATAATAGTAACTACAATAATGAAAATAACAAAAATAATATACATGTTGCAGAGTAAACCTTTATCAACATACCTGAATGTTGATAATGTTTCCAAATCTTTGGAAATATTCGTTAAGTTTGCTAATTGTGTTCAGCTCCCGTGGTATTTTCTTCAATTCTAGAGTTTCTGTTCTTTGGAAGCGAGGTGGGCCGGTATTTTGGTTTCCTGTGGGTCCCCTCGGCAGAGAGGTCTTAATCTTCTGGTTGTATGAGGGAACCGCACCTTGACCAGAGGCAGGTACAGCTGTAGGATCCAACGGTGGAACTTGTGGAGGAACTACTACTTGTCCTTGTCCCACACCTGCAAATACAAAAGAACTTGTATTGAACTATCAAACTAATATTAAATTCTTTCTTGAGCAAAGTCGCCAATAATAAGGCAAGCACTTATCTCCAGTTTTTGTACTGTTAAGCGGACTGTATGTTTTTGACTTCCCCTGGACAGAAACCAATCAATTACAAGTAGGTTTGCCCCCAGCAGAAGATGGTACTGTTTTATATTAATTTATAGCAAAGTCAGCTATCAATAAGGCAAATAAAGTTTCAAGTTTGTATCTATCTGTAGCATCATATTGTAACAACAACAACCTGCAAATTGCTAAAGCCATTAAAAGCTAATCAAGGTGGGTACTAGTGATGAACTACATTAAATTAGAAAAAGTGTTGTATCATGGACAAAGACAAATGAGCAAGTACTAAATTAAATTAAACTTGTGTTTGTATAAGTATAGACAGGGTTCGTACACCCTCAAAATTTCAAAATCCAGGGTTTTCCAGGGCTGTATTTTCATTTTTTCTAGGGCTTTTCCAGGGCTCTTTAAACCCAGAATGAAAATAATAAAGTTCACAAACACCTGTTTACATAACTTTTTAATGGTTAATGTCGTGAAAATTCATAGTTATTGAACTTAATATAATAAAAAAATTAAGTCTAAATTGTAACTTATAACAAAAATAAAATGCATCATTTCGATGGCAAATTTAGTTTTTTTGATAAAACTCTATGAATTTTTCCAAGATTTAATAAAAAATTTTCAGGGCTTCAAAATTTTTTCAGGGTTTTCCAGGATTTCCAGATTTAGTGTGAACTCTGCATAGAGGTCTTAGAAAACTGAATTTTTAATTAATTTAATGTAAAGACACCTTAACCTTGGAAAATTGTAATATGAAAGTAGATAATCCAGAATTGCTGTATTTACCTAGAAAGACAAACAATTCATCTGAGACTAATTATTCGACTGATCTAGGTAAATATGAGGCACATCTAGTGGGGTAGTTCGATGCGTCTTGGTAAAAAAGTTACAAAATTTGCTTGCTTGGTTACAAAGCTCAAGTTTTGTGCATCCTGAATTTACCCAGACGAATAAAAGTTGATGTGTTTTTTGCATCTGCCCCGTATTTACCTAGACGAACAATTCGTCTGAGACGAATTATTCATCTTTCTAGGTAAATACAGCCAATGGGACTTAAACTTGCAACAGACTACAGTCAGTAACACTAGCTGCTTGACCACTGTGCCACTGTCTGGAACTTAGTTTTTTCAATAAAATTGCTAGCTAGGTTCAAAACTTTCTTTTTATAGTTTCTGGGAGTTCTATTTTACTATCCTGTTTCTTTGAACCAACACTTACAGGGCAATCAACTTTCGTTCATCTGGTCATCTGAGACAAGTTAGTTCAGCTTATGGATGAGTAACTTTGGAAAAGCACTTGTCCGCAGGGACAAGCAGAATTAGTAGATCTGTATATTATATAATGTATATGCATTGCAAAAAAGTTTGCCATTCAAAGTAGCAACCACAGTGCATTTATTTACTATCTTCAGACTTAAAATATATTTCACATTTCGCTTCTCTCGCATACATGCTTGTTGAAACAACTTGTCATGGTTCATGCACACACACGACGTAAATGTGGCACATGCATGGCATTGATTTGAATGAGACTTGATCACATTTTTTTTTCATTTTCTGCACTATGCTTTCATTTTTTTAATCTAAAAACCTTGATGTGTTCGCCCGCAGACACTGAGTTCGAAATTCAGAATACTGGACAACTTTGGAAAACATTGCAGTGACTTCCTAAGCACCTCAATTCCTTCTAGCAGAACACATGCTTTTTACGAAATGTAGCAGCAAGTTCGAGTTAATTAGTTTGAATTTAGTACTGACCAATCTAGCTAATAATATGCACAATATATATAGCTTTCGATTCATTTATTAAGATCAAGAATTTGAAATCAAGATGTTTTTCTTTTGATACTACTTGTGTTCCGCAAATCTTTCAAGGTTTTTCACACTGAACAATCGCAAGAACAATTTCAAACTTGTTTCCTTGCTATGAACAGTCTGTGAATTATGTCGTGCTTCGCTCGGCAAACGAAAAATTGATGCTGAACTGAATGATAATTTAAATCAACTTGCATTTCCTACAAACTGAAATACTCATATCACAACTTTTTCGATATTCCATAATCATAGACGGCTTTTATTGTTTTGAAATCATATGCTGTTGTGATTTGTGTTCAGAAGCTTTTGAATCAGTACTGTTACTAAAATAAAATGTATGATATTCTTCAACGAGAGGGCATGTTTGTGATTTCTTATGTTCTATACTCTATGTTTAATTCTATTATATAATTTTATATGGGCCAAGTGGAATTTCCTTTGGACAAGTGGAACTCAAATCTCACTTGTCCCATGGACAAGTGGGAAAAAGGAAAAGTTGATTGCCTTACACTTAGCTAAGTCCTGAGTTGTTATAATCAATGAACTAGTTTGGGAAAAATACAGCTAAAGAACTATTTAGCTTTTAATCTAGCTCATGAAAGACGAAGTACCTTCATGTGGAACGCTAGTTTGGCCAGGGGTGACTGCAACCAATTCTCGAGAGCGAAGATTTATATGACTTGGGTTGTAAGGCGGGTGTGGAAATGGGGCAGGTGGTCGGTTACCAAGCCTCTGCCACACAGGAAGTCTCTCAAACTGGGGCTGTTCTGGGTTATAAGAATCTATATAACAAAGAAAAGTGCAAAAGAATAGTAAATAATTAGGATAAATCTGAAGGTGTTAGGCATCAAGCTTCTGCCCAACATGCCCTTTAGCTTCGCAAATTAAGGCTGTTACAGGTTGAAATTCTTAAAACTAGAACAAAAGGAGGCTACACAAGTACAGAGTGCAGCAAACTGTATTTGTACCAAATTTCAGTACAAATATAAAATTTTTCACTTTCTCCAGCTGAAGGGAGCTCAAAGTTTATCCCTTTTATTCGTTACAGATCCATGCAAAAAAATAATATATCAAACACATCAAGAAACTGTGACCACCACCAAATTCAGTGCATCAGAATTAGCATCAATGCCTATCTACCACATGTTTCACTGGAAGTAAATCTAGTTTCAAACCTTCATATCTCCATCAATTTCAGCCAATCTTTATTACTTTGCCTTACTTACATCAATGAGCTGAATTTGACTCTGGACTTGTTTTCCTAATAAACTGAATATATTTTTATACCATTCTAGCATGATTTAATACAATCTATGATTAACAATATAATCTTTATTATCTAGTTTCAGTTTTAGGGTTAATGCAAAAAGTTTGATTTTGTAGCAAACATTTAAAACCAAATTACAGTAACTCATACTTACCTTTTTAGGTACCACAAAAAAATTTAGGCCTCATAGTTGTAAGCGACTCAATTTGCCTAGCTAGCCTTGCTAGACTTTGAGAAATAAAAATGATTCTATCTTTTTAAATCTCCAGAGTGAGGTGAGCCAGGCAAATTTGAATGTAAACAAAAGAATTACAACTGCTGTTGTATCATAGTGTGCCAAAGTATAGAGGTGGTTTACAAGTGCAAACATAAATTTTTACATTTATGTTGTACTTATACAGTTTACACACACAGCCAACAAACACACCTTCAAATGGGGGTCGAGGTATGGGTAACCTTGGGCGATCACCCTGAATGGATGTGGGAATCATCGGGTGTGCACCAGGAACAAGTCTTGGTGGTAAGGGACGTGGTGCAGATACAACCATTCTGGGGTGCATCAATACAGGTGTTACTGGTTTTGGAGCTGATGATGGCCCTAAAGCACTCCCTGAGGTAGATGAAGGAGGCTTGCTTCCCTCGGCTGATTTAGGCTCTGTTTTAATGCCTGGTAAAGGTGTGGAACCTGGAGGCGGGGGCTGTGATGATGGCACTGGAAAAACTCCAGGTGGGACAGGCCCCATGTTGCCTTGCAAGCCTGATGGTTGCATTGGTATGGGGCCTCTGTCAGGGAGAAATGGAGGAGGGCCTGCTGGAAATCCCAGCATTCCCTGAATTGCGAGATCTTCGACTACAACTGGGTCATTACCATGGTCATATGGGCACAGCTCGCCACGCATACAAAAACCTTTTTCTGTTCAAAAGAAAATCAAAAATTGAGTAACTAAAAAGCTTGCATCAAACAAGATGTTCTTTATATCAATAGATTTTTTCTACAAGTGCAACTTTGGGTTCATATCAATAAGTTGACTCAAAAATTGATCCTGAAGACATCAAACAAGATGCTTTTTATATCTGCATTTTAAAATACTATTTTTTTTCTTTGGGTACTAATGTATAAATTGACCCTGACTGTATAAAATAATTATATAGCAAAGGAGAAATAATTAGTTATAAAGTTAACTTGTATCATAGCACCAAAATAGAAGACACAATAATTACTATCACTGAGTCAGTTTACAGAGTTTTGAACTTACTAGTGGTTATTCAGGCTTCCTGTGGAAGAGTCAGAGTATTAAAATGCAGTTCTTCCACAGAACTCAGAATTTTCCAAAAAGTCAGTTCCGGTGCTTCTGCGCAATCTCAAGTTTTCTGCTTTTGGTGTAATCTACATACATGTTTGGGCTTTTTCAAGGTGCCATAAATCATCAATCATCGAGATGTTTGAGAAGGCAAGAGTTGACAAAACTAACCTTACACTTAACTTGACTAAGAACATTTACCCGGAAAGCTTTGGTACAGATGAATATGAGAGACCTGATATACTGTCAGTTGCTAATTAACAATCAAGAGCATTAAGAAGGGTGCAATGTCAAACCCAAAGAGCAAGTATCTGTACCACATTTATTCAACTGCTATTTTAATTGAACTTTAGTGCCTTTATATATCTGCCATATTGCCCCATTTTTTATTCTTGTGTGATTTGTATTAGAAAAGAATGTGTTAAAACTTCCCTGAAAATAAATGACAGAATTCAGATCTTGTTGTGACAAGGTTGTTCTTTATAAGACTTCATGCAATCGTGTGGTCAGAATTTAGGTGTCTTGAGTCGAGACAACATGAGCACGAAATTCTTGCAGAAAAACAAGGAGGCATCCGTTTGAAAATCTGCATTTAGTTATCTTTTTAAAAGAAATTCAAGACAATAAAGTGATCAAGTAAAAAACTCTGTTTATGTCGAGAGATCAAGTTGGTGGTGGTCAATCCTTACATGGAGTTATCAAGGAAAACCATTTTTAAAAGTGCACATGTACAACTTTTAAACTTTGTCCCGAACTTTATATATATTTTTGCTATACATGTACCTCTTTGTTAACACAAAAATTGATTATTCAAATATATGATATCAAAAAACTTCAATTCGCAAATGTATAATCTTTGATTGGCAAGTTCCAAAAATCAGTTCAGAAAAATTTGCAAATTGCCGATGTGCTAATTAGAACCCTATTATTAATGCTCTACAGTATTTGAAAAAGTTAGAATTCAATCTAGGCCTAGAGCTACTGCTAAAAAACTAGAAATGACTAAAAGGTCTTACAAATCTTGAATGTTCCGAGCTCATTCGCCAATCTATGGCATTATCAGGGAATAAATAAATAGTAAAAAGCATAGCAGAGTTCTAAGACTAAATGCCAGCTTAATATCGCAATTGACCATAACAAAGATTATAGTTCTGAATAATATTATAAAACTCTCGCAATAATTGCACAACCTTGAGCTCTCAACTCAGTAGCTTCAACAAATTAAATGTCTTTGTTAATCTGTGTTCACCAAGTATTTCTTTCACTACTGCAGAACGAATTGTACCTCCAGTTTCAATGCCTAGTTGAACCCATAGGAAGCCCAAGTTCATGACTAAATGGCATCTAGTTGCAAATAAGTAAAAATTTTGTGCCACTAATGAACTGTGTCTGAATGATCGTCTTCAACTTCAATCAACAGAATTATTCAACAAATTACAAACTTCTTTTTTACAAAAAGTTTCTCTGAATCACAAGTAGGGCCAAATAATTTGGAGGTTTCATCAATTATTCAGCAAGTTTGTCCAAGGGCCAATTGTCATCTTTTCCTCCAAATAACTAAGTAAACATATTTTCTGGAGTACAACAAATGGTTATCTGTTATTTTTACTGTACTTGTGTTGGAGACAGTGCAGGTAATCTAACAGTGCAGATTATCTGTTAGATTTTGAAGTTGATCTGGCTACAAGTACAACACTTGTAGTATTTTCAATAATTAAAAATGTTTTACTAGGTTTAAATGTTTATAAAACCTGATGGTATATACGTGGAAGGTTATACACTAGTACAGGTTATTTGACATTGACTTTTGTTTCTCTTAGTCATAAAAATGTGGTGGTGCAGGTTATAATTTTTAGCCCAGAAAATACAGTAGATTTCTCACTTGGTTTGTGATTACTGCTACATCAGCAATGAACTACAACTAATAATTAACAATTAATTGTACTAACAGAAAACTATTAAATTAACAAATTTTTTTTTGCTTCATTTTCATCCTGCACAAAGTAAAACAATCAAAGACAAGATTTAATGTATACAAATTACAAAATATAGTTATAATATTACAAATAAAGTAATTAAAAGTTAATACCATCATAATCCCTGCATCTTTGTCTCCTGATAGCTAGAGGGCCATGCTGCACACTACCAAACCTTTCTCGCCCTCCTTTAAAATTTTTTTCATTCTTATCACCATGGCGGCTCCATGGTGCACCTCTTCTGTTCCGCCCTTCAAAGTGATTTCCTTCTCTTGAATCATGCCATCTGTCACGAATAGAAGTGTCAATCTTATGACGCACATCACGATCACGGCCCTCACTACCATCAGAATGTGAACCTGAATCAGTTCGTCGTCCATGGACATGTTCATCTCTTGCCATTTTGCCTCGATCACCCCTTCCACCCTCATCATCGGCTCTCCGCTTGCGGTACCTATCACTACTGCTTGACACCAGGACACTACTGTTACTCTTGTCATTGCTGTCAGTTGCTTTTCTAGTTCGTTTGAAATCTCGATCATCCTCATCAACAACCAATGGCTGGTAAAACAGTACAATAACATATAATTTTTTTTGTCAGAAACTTAACCTAGAGTAAGTTCATGCTTAAGTTTGTTTGTGTCCTTGTTAGTTTATTTCGTTAACATATGGCAATTTAAAGGTTTCAAAAATTTATCACAACAGACTGAGGTTTTTTTAAGCAGTGATACTAAATATGATAATTAATATTAATATATACATACTAATTATATAACAATTATTGCTGATTTCATGAGCAAAAACCACACATATGCTTTTTTCTGTTGAACTTAAAATTTAAAAACATGAAAAGAAAAGTTTTGGGACAATATAAAGCAAATATAACTTTTTGCACTTATACATCACAAAAAGTATTTAATATCAGCGTTTTATAAATAAAAGACAAGAGAAGTACGAAATAATAGAACTCCAAGCTGACAAACGAATCAAAAGTCTATACCTCTGTATGTATTTTTGCTGGTTCTTCCAGAACAGATGATTGATGAATGCTTTCTTGTTGAGCTATTACTGGTGTAGTTGGTGTCAGAGCTACTTCTGTGGCAACAGGTGGTATATATGAGTTGGTTGAAAGTGCCTCAAACAATGTATCAACAAACTCGTTGGTGTCTGAAAGGCAATTAAAAATTCAATTTCACATAGATTATACTTTATTTGTAACCTTAAGCAATTATTTTTGTATTTACCTTTTATTGCTCTGAAAGAAAACTATATTAGAAAGGTACTAGTAGCTTTTGTCAAAAGTAAAGTGCTACAAGCACTACCGCTGGTGATGTATGGTATTTTGACACTGCAGGTCCTAAAATCATCCATCGCATACTCGTGTACAAGTTGAATTTTTTGGATGTGAAAATGGGCTCAAAAAATTGACCTCGACTTATATTCGGGAAAACACGAGACATACCTTTGGAATCACCAAAAACTGCCAAAATTCACTGCAACAAGCCAAGTTACGGAGTTAAGTAAATAATTTGGTTGATAAATCCCCAAGGTAGATTCATTTTGAATTAAACTGTACTGTGAAATAATCATCAAGTTACGCACTGTTGGCACGATAAGTTTATTATTGCTTGAACGCATGAATCCATGATTACGAACTGCCACAAAATTTGAAGCAATAAACTTGTACCTTCCTGTAAATCTTTCCCCACACACTTCATTAAATTTCATATTCCACTGCCTTTATATTCCTTTTGTGGTTCAAAGAGTGCTGATGCAAATGAATTAGTATTTACAAGTGAACTCACATTTCCTGTACGATTCGATGGACTGATCAAATTCTCTCACCAGCGAGTTTGAATAATCGTTTAATTAGCTTCCTTCTGCACATATTCTGACATTTATTTCCATAACCAGACATCAGAATATTGTCTGTTCCTTTTAAAAACCATATTGTTTGATCACAAATCAAAATAACAAGTCAGAAAGTCGATTGTAGTTTTGGTTTTACAGGAGTTTTTCAAGTTGCATGCCATGCTGGAAGATCACGTGGCAAGCATGAGGTGAGAAACATGACATAACACACAAAGCTCTGATTGGCCTAAGTGGAAACAAAAAGCTCCATTTCATTGGTCAAAGCTAAACTCCTGCTTGTATGTACATGACCTTGGGTTTAGTAGAGGTCAAAAATGATATTAGTCGCAGCAAAGAAAACAGGCAAAAATTGGATTTGAAACATTTCACTCCAAATATATAAAGTTATATGTTTCCTCAGACGTTGGGAAAAAAGAAATTCGATCCAAAAGAAAGCGAACATGTTTCCTCTGACATTTGAATATGAGATTTTTGATCTGCGCATTAAGTATAAATAAGCTGAGAAAATAAAATGATTTACCACAACTGGTAAGGCTAAGTGTCTAACCTCTTGATTAGTTTTCTTAGCTTGCGTTACATGTAGAAGAATGTTGTCAAAGGTGAAATGAATGAAATATTCTGCAAGTTTCAAGTTGCAGTTATACCTGGTGGTCTGACAAGCCTCGTCCAACAACTTTCTAAGGAAATGGTGGAACGCTCTTTTAAGAAATGTGGAATTTCAAATGCCCTGGATGGAACCGAAGACGATTTAGTATGGGAAGAGGAGGAAGACTTATCTTAGGTAGAAGAGGAACCAGATTGCGATGTCTATGACGATAGGATTACTCCGAACAGTGGCAAGAACTCTTCGGTGAAAGTGATGATGAAGAAGAATTCCATGACTTTTGAAGAAAAAAACAAACAAATAGCTCCTTTAGGAGCCACCAAATATAAGGAAAAAAATGACAAATACTTCATAGTTTTGAACTTAGCTTTAGAGTTAAGTAAATACAGATATCAGGGCTATTTATTTGTTTTCAAAATTTATTGCTCTAACTTTATCCTTGAATTCCAGATTGTCTGTTTATTTTATTTAAATGATGAAAACTAAAAAACCAAACTTTTTCTAAAAAAGTTGTATTTTTGGCTTCAAAAATAGGGTTAGACTTATACACGCGTTCGACTTGTACATGAGTATAAATGGTACTACCTATTAACCCTTAACCTGTCAAGTACAGACTATTCCATGCATACGACATCATGGACAAAAATTGTTGACAGTTTACATGAAGTAAAGATAGTGCTCTCTGGTCGGACTTTTACCTTGTTTTTATATCTGAGGTTGTTTATGAATTTGCTGACATTTTTTCATGGGCTTGCTGCATTATTTTTCTGGAATTTGATGTTTTTTCTTCAATTTGATTAAATGTCCTGAAGGGTATGGCATAGGTAAAATTAATGTTGTGTTTGAAGTCATAACAAGTCATTGGCACTTTAAATATAAGAAAGTAGATGTCTAATAATGCATGCGAATTTTATATGGCATCACTATTTTTGCAGAAAGAAAATGAGAGTCGATCAAACAAATCAAATCAATGAAGATGAAAAGCAAAACTCTCCTAAGCTGGCAAAATAAAAAACTATGGGTCTTGGCAGAGAAAAAAATATCACCACAAAATTTGAGGTTAAAAGTAAAACTACAATAAACTTTTGGAGTTACTTACTGCTAGACAAGAAAACTTCCAGTTGATCAACACACACATCTTTCAGCTCTGCTAAGGGTTTATCTTTCTTGACTAAAGCCACAACATATTTGGCGAGCGCAGCTGGGTCTGCATCACATCTGAAATCACAAATCACCATCAAGTTCTTTGCTCTTGTAAATAAAACTTAAAGTGCGTATGACACGAAAAACTGGTTTTTGACAGTTAAAAGATTGCCATTAGATAAACACAAATCTGAAGTTTGAGGGAATTTTGATAATTAATAGTTGTGGCAATGTGAACATACAGCAATATTTTATTAAAGGTTTTGCCTTTCATTTTTGGTTACCTAATAACGGCTGCCTGGGGGTAATGTAATCTCAACGTCACTAACCGACATGTTGGTTTTCTAACCGTTTGATGTCACAAAGTTGGAAGTCATATGACAAATGCATTGTTTGGCCGAGCAATAAGGAGGACCAAAAATCAGCACCAAAAATACCCAACTTCAAATAGCTATAACTCAGTGACTTTTTAGTGGAATTCCTTCAAACTTAGCTAGGCCTTATGACAGTTTATCTGATGGCAATCATTTAGCTTTCAAAAAGTTGGTATCAGTACAAGTCATGTCATAGGCACTTTAAATTGTAAACTCTTGATATTCTAAGTTCTTCACATACCAAAGAATAGTAGCAGTACATTTATGATTACTGCTATATGGTTTTCAATAAGAGCCAGCAGATATTGCCAGCTTTGCAGCTACTCCACCTGAAGTTATCACCTACTTAAGAAACCAAAACTTACCGTTGGTTAGCAAAATAAAATCATAGCAGATATGTTCTTTCAACTTGGTAGTTTTTTTGACTGAAAATGTTTGAAAATTGTGGGGAGATTTTGCCTGTTTGTCAGTCCAAAGGATATTATGATGAACTGCAGTTGAAGCATGCTCCCAGGCACACCAAGAAATTTATCTTTCAGCAGGCACATTTTCTGTTGTAACCTACTACATTTCTTCTACACAAAAACCCTGTGCAACACTTAACTCTTTAAAACTTCTTAGTTAGCCATTAACTTCTGAAAAAAAACTGTCATACCTCATCTTCTTTCCAGAAAAAGCATATTCATTGAATAACCATAATCTATGAGAAATAATAGCTTAATGCTTCTTTGGTCCTTCTTCTTATTTGCCACCATAATTAAAAAAACTATAATAACGGTATATACTAAGCATCGATTATTAACATTAGGACCCAGACCTACACAGAGTGTGCATTGAGTGTTTTTAGACTTCAATATGTGTGTTGTGTTTCGAGATAAATGCTTTGTATTTTCAGTGTTTGTTACGTTTTGCATTTACGGGCTACCGCACTAGGCTGATTGAGAAAAAAAAACTTTGAACAAAATAAGACCTCCTAGAGCAATTTGTTGGACATACCAAATGGTTTTCTAGTATTTGTTGAATACAAATCAGAAAACTAGAATAATGAATAAAGTCATACAGAAAGTTTTCCATGCAATTCCTAAAACCTTATATGGGCAAAGACATTCATAAACCATGATGTCAACTTTACTTGGCCAATTTTATGGTAGAGATATACAGTTGAACCTCTCAAGACAGACAGGTCCCTGCCATGCATCTTCTCAGTCATTTAAAGTATTTTAAGTCCATAAGACAAACACCTCTATGAGAAGGACAGTTAAGGCTGATTCTGAAGGTGTTTGCCTTTGAGGTTTTGCCTTTATCTACAATTCATGACAGACTGCTTGTATGAGTGCAACTTACTCTCATGCACTGCCGCCCTGTCAACTACAGGCCATACAATGTTTGAGAATATGTTGGTAAACTTTGACCAGAAATGCAAAAGAAAAACAGAAAAAGATTAATATTTATTTAGGTCATGTGACCTGTCTTGTTTAGCTGTTAGAGCTTTCAAAAACCACTCCACTTAACTCAACTTGATTGTAAACGATTTTAAAATAGTACTTCTCAACATATCGCACCCTTGTAACTTTACTGGAAAAGTAACTAAAGTCGGTGTAAATTAAGTTTAAGCTGCGGAGGCAACAACAAAATGAAACAAACCCGGTTTTCGACGAGAAATAATATGAATACCTACATCGGTTCAAGGCGAGACGTAAGCCATGTTTTCAATGCATCCACGCTTTGAATTTGCATTTCTGCCTTAAGTCAAAGCTCAAGTTAGTTCTTATTGCATGCAGTAATAGCTCAAGCTGTCTTCGTGCGATTGCGGTAGCAAGTTGAAGAATCTACCAATGACTATTTTGGATAAGGTAGAACTGTTCACAGGTAAAGTATTGCCGAAATGTGACGAATACTTTGAAGCATTTCTGTGTGTCAGTATAATGCTAATCAAAGCTGTAGATGATCAGTGTGAACTTAAATAAAGAAGACATTCTTATCCCTTTTCGCCATATTTGCGCGTCTGCCATTTTCAATTCCACGAGGACGGCGAGCAGAGACTGGTAAAGAGGAACAAAAAAGTCATCGCTTTTAGGCCTGTAGCAACAATAAACTTTAAGGACTAACTTGTCGCGTCATCTGAATAACGTTCCTCAATAGTCAATGCGCGCGCATTTCATTCTGCCGCCAAAGAGCTTGGCATTTGGGCGAAAGTAAGGCTATATTGTGGTGAAGTTTCGTAAGTTTTCTCCAAGAATAATGCCTTTTGAAGCAGCAGCCTCCACCACGAGCGACAGTACTACTCCAGAAGAGGTATAGTAGTGTTTTGGTGAAAGTAGTGTGTGTTTATCTGCGGACTTTATTAACAATCTCAATTTAGCGCGCCATGTGCATTTTCACGCACACCGGTCTTATTAAATTTTGCTGTGGGTAGGATATTTTCTATTTAGAGGGTGTTCCTTTCAGATTTCGTCTTTTCTTTTCTTTGAGGAGTACCTTTTTCGCGTTTAATTGACGATTCGATCGCACACGTCTTGATGACCGTGTTCGTTTAATTGCTATCGTCAGTATTTATAAATCATTTTAAATGAGGTCTTTTTGAGGGTCAACCTAGCAAAAAATCGGAACTTTAAAATTTAGGAGTGTTGAAACCCAATATGTAGGGTAGACCACCTATTCTGCGCTTTTGGAGACTTGCTGCACTTAATTAACGTTGTTAGCAATTTGGAGTACTCTAATTATACGCGGAGAAAATACTTTGCTGATCAAAGTACGGCTTCTCCCGACTGTAACTTCAAGACATCACGATTTAATAGCAGACTTGTTTGCTAATGAACTCTGTTTTTGTCCAAAATATAGAAGAAAAAGCAACTTGCAGAGGTTAACAATTTTAATTATTTGGTAACAAAAACCTTGCAAGATGGTATATATTGGATGTACAAAAATTCTTGGATCTTTATGATTGATTGTGCCAAAAATCAACAGTTGGCCAAAAAAAGGAGCTTCAAGGTCAACTGAAATGTGGGGTCAGTGACGATGTGTCTGCCAAGGACATTATCTTCCATTATACCAGCTAACAAGAAAGGGGTTTCTATATTTTGTAACCCAATGTCTAATTTCTCAGTGCTCTTTTTACCATGTGAAGGAGGAAATAAAGACCGCCAGTGCTTCTGGAACCAGGCTTTCAATTATTTTGTAACTGATATATGCAGGTTTCCAAAAAATGTTCAGAAAATATGCTTTGTTTAAGGCCATTCAGTGTAGCAAAACGTATAAATTAATGCTTCTTATCTTTCAAGTGCAGACATTTTAAGGTGATGAAATCAGGTCCATCTCTGATCTTTATCCGTTTTTCCACCTTTATAGAATCACTTAATCTTAAATTCCAATTAAAAATAAAATTTTAAACCCTGGGCATGTACAAAATATATGTATTCTTCTTTGAGAAAGAAAAATTAATAACCAAAGCAGCATTTTTTGTTTTGTTTAAATAACTGAACTGTAACTAACCAGTCTTCTGATTTGGAGCACGAGGTGTATCTTAGCCAAGGATATTTCGAGAAAATTAATGGAAGGGTTATCATTCATACCACATAGTAGATATATTCAAACCAACAGTCGTTTGGTTTTGAGCTGGCTAGAGAACATTAATTTTATAGTGAATTACTGAACAGTTTGTGGATTTTGTTAGAATCGTTTAGTATTTGATATGATTGAGTGAGCGATTTATAGTAGAGGGTGTTTGCCTTGTAGTCTGGCGAAGATACTGAGGAGCAAGAAGAACAAGTGAAATCTTCAAAGAAGAAAGCTAAAGTTGTTGCTGGAAGTCAAGAGTATGAGTACAAAGTGGTAAGGAAAAAAATTGTTTCTTGCTATGGTCCAGTTATTAGAGATCTGAATATTTTGTATCCAGTATTGTTTGGTTGACATTGGTCCACTGCTACTTCAATTGAAAAATCTAAATACTCTAATAAGAGAGGGCTGCCAGCCTGTTACAGAGGCAGTATATTTCATAGTTAAGTCAGTTTTGTGATGAGTTTGATAACAAGTGTGAGTGAAAAAATAATCTTACTAAACAGATTAATGGAGACAATTGCAAGACAAAAGAAATGTAGCTTATACATATTTTGGGAACTTTAAATCCTCATGGGATGAATAAGCGCTGCTCTTTTAATTAAACTTAACCATCACCTTGACCCATTTGCTTTTTCGTCAACACACAACATATTTTTCTGCACACTTTTCCTGAATTCATATCTCTTTGGGGTTTTCCATTACCATGCTTATAACATACTATTTTTCACTTACCTCTCCACAATTTTTTACTCCATCGAAGAATGGCAAATCTGAAGTGTTTTATCTCATTTTACAGTGTCAAACTTAACATTTTTTATATAAATTATGTTTTATCGATACACCAACATAGCCTTGATTTTACCAGACTAGTATGTGGTTTGATTTTACACGAGCATGCATCAATGGTCTTGGCCTCAAATCAGTTTTGTAACATACCATATTAATAATTCCCTCCCTAATACTACCATAACATTTCTGATTTTTATCTCAGCATCCTGTGTACCAAACACTGTTATTGGGGTAAAAAGGTACAGGTTATATATGTTACAAGACAATGGAAATATGCCTCAAAACAAAATTAACAAAAATAAATACATTTTTTTTTGTTAATCATAATGCGGTCTACCATTTTTACATTAGGTATTGGTTTTATTATTTTATGCCAATAATCTGCTTTGAAAATTATTTTGTCTACAGTTTATTTGTTGTACCCCTTCACATGCTCTTTACTTGAATTATATTTCAGGAGAAGGACCGAGCCACACGGTTCAACTATCTCCTCGACAAGACAGAAATCTTTGCTCACTTCATGAATCCTGCATCTGGAAGAAAGCAGCCAACTAGTCCACTAAAGATGAAAGCGCCTGCCTTTCCTAGTAGAACAAGAAAGCTTTCTGACTGTGGCGAGTAAGTTTACAACAAAAAAAATACAGTTGAGATCTGAACTTGTGATGGAACAAAACTTAATTTCCCCTGACTTTGTAAAGGGAAAATCTAGGAAAACTTTTAAAATAGAAACTGATCCAAAGAACCCTAAATATGACTAGTTACAAGTTGCTATTAAAGTTCTCCCAACTAGAACCAATTTGTTCAGGAGAACTTTGGGCTTCATCTTTAACAATTGAACTGTGCTTGATCAATTCCCAAATTCTCATTACCAACTGTCTTAGTTTTGTAAGAAGTTAGATGTCAACAAGCAGGCAAGGGCTTTGCTAGTATCCTCAGTTATTAGGTATGCAGTTAGCAAATAATTTATGAGAATGCATGCACACGCAACTTGGCATTCAACTTGTTATTTAAAATTAGTGATTCGTCAAATATTTGTACCTAATGCTGCAACTGAGGAATCTGTTTAGGGGTGCGACTTGTAAAGTGTAGACTTCTTGTAATTACTTTGAATTTTGGGTTTTCATTGAACAAGAGTTGAAATCAGCATAATTTCATTGATAATGTTTCACATAATTATTATAGAATGAACATTTTGTTTTCGTGTTGTTAGATGCTATATTTTTTATATTTCTGTTTGATAAACATTTTAAAATCTGTATTTACTTTTTGAATTGTTTTTCAGCCATCGTCATCGGCGTACAGAGCAGGAGGAGGACGAGGAACTCATAAACCAGAATAAACATTCCCAGATGTCTGTGCTTCATTTTGATAATTCCCCACACTGTATGTAAATAGAATGCAAAATAGTATAAGCAAATCAAAATTATTACTAGCTGTGGCTACCGCTAAATGCCAACAAGCAACACTGAAAAGCCAAAGCACTATTATGATCATCTAATGCAGTGATTGGTTGAAATATCCTGCAATTGAGAGTTTTTGTCTCTCCACCAGATTCATTTACCATAATCTGCTGCCTAATGATGGTTCCTGCCCTGAACAATTACTACTAGATTTTATGGCTCCTGCCCCAATTAATTGAGCAGCCGAGTGGAAGGTCCCAAGGCCGACGAGGTGGCAGATTCATTCAGCTCTATAATCTGCTGCGCTGTTAGCCTCAGGATTGCCCCCTTGGCTGCTCAACTAATTAGGGCAGAAGCCATAAATTCTAGCTGAAGTAGTTGTTCATTTTTTGGTAGCACTAGCTCTAAAATAGATGGCAAGCTAGAGTCCTGAAGAGCAGCTTAGCTTAGCAGCTTGCAACCTGTCAGCTGAAACTTTTGTATCACAAACCTTAACATTAACAACGGCCAAATTTCTAATAGCACCTTTTAGTCTTTTTGGTTGACCCTTTATTGCATGGACTGGTGACAATGTCGAGTGTTGGTGCAGTGGAACTAGCAGTTTATGTCAAAATCTCATGGTGGTATTATTTAAACTAATAATAATAATAATAGTAATAATAAGTTAATAATGTTTTGTTTATTACTTGTTTTGTTAGATATAAAGAGTGGAGAAATGAGAGACTACCAAATCAGAGGGCTCAACTGGCTGATTTCACTGTACGAAAATGGCATCAATGGAATTCTAGCAGATGAAATGGTATTTAGAAAATATTATTTACCACCACCAAAAACAACAACAATATTCAAATAACTTGGGGGAAAACAAACATCATTATAAGAAAGGGGAGAGTTG
>JAOBRD020602080.1:0-15753 GCA_027575215.2 Hydrozoanthus sils
TCCCGCCCAATAATTTTTTGCTTCCGCCACTGATGATGATATGTACTCAACGGTAACTAATGAGTCCTCACGATGGACAAAATCCGGATCTTGCCAAACGGTAAAAGCAAAAAACACCAAAAAAATGTCCAAAAAACTAATCAAGCTACACCAGCTACACAATATCGCCCCTCATTACTCAGTACTGCGTCTATTGCCTTTCTTCGTGGCGGTATTGCTTACTTTCTATGCTCACTACTTCCTTATTGCTTGTTTTCCCAACAAGATGACGTCACAGAATCAAAGCCAAGTACACGCGACTTCTTAGCTTTGCCGAGCGACTTGAAGAGGACAAATTTTGCAGTAAAAACTCGTAACTTCTGAACGACGTAATGTGTTTTTGACAACGATCTTTTCGAAAACCGAAAAACTGCAACCATGTCATATGCTCTTTAATTAAAATAAATGGTGAATTTAGATTACATTAAGATTACATTCAGATTTCTGTTCACCGCAATATGATTATTAGTTGACACCGTTAGTCCGGCATTAAAGTGCCTATGAAGTGAAAAAGGTTATTATATTGTGGATAGACCTTGCTAATGTCAAAATCTTTTATGGTTCTTGAGATATTACCATTTTAATGTTTGAATTGAACTTGAATTTGAATTATATGTTTTTTTCCGTCAAACCAGAAGTTGCGCAACAATTTACAACATTATTTCTGTTCTTTTTATATCGTGTAAAAGAAAACACAAAGATTTGGTTTTTGCCTTAGTGAAAGATTTTGGAATATAATAGCAGAAAGTTTGTTTTACAAGGAATGGGGTCTGGAACCGAATTTGTTGCCATGACAATCTGAAATCACTACTATTCTGAGGAAAACCTCAAGATACATCATAAGTCCAAGTTTGGTTTAAATTCATCCAAAGGTTATGGATTGGCAGCAGATTTTAAAAAATGCAAACTTGACTGTCACACTTATGACGTCATCAGTTTAAAAACATTAAAATGTTAATATCTCAAGAATCATAAAAGATTTTGACAAAATTTTTTCACTGCTACTCCTCATTTAGCAAGGTCTATCCACATACATATAAAAAATTCAATTTTATAGACACTTTAAGTTAGTTTGAACGCAGATCGATATATCGCTTCCCGTAAACACAATTAGTGTGTTAGATAATACTGGTAAGAGTACAAAATAACATGGTTGCTACCTACAATGTTCCATTGTGAACAATGAAAATTAGGCGTTTATGATGCATGAATTGGTATTGTTGATATTAAATATAGTAACACCATAAGTCAGAGAGAGAACAGTTTTAATGAGTTCTTCGGGCCGTAACTAAAAGTCAAGCAGCATCTTACTCACCTCAGTTAATTTTCACTCTTATAAACCCTTGAATGATTTCTTTTGTTTTTGTTTTGTTCTTGTTTTCATTTTTAAACTTTATAATTTGTTCATATTATTTTGCACAGATCTCCGTTTAAACCAGCTATGCTGAACTGGAATTTATGTCTAAATAATGTAAATAAATAAATAAATAAATAAATAAATAAATAAATAAATAAATAAGGTACACCGAGCTTAGCGTAACATCACGTAAGACCGCAACAAGAAGAACTCATATCCATGTAAAAAGGTCAGACACTTGAAGATGTCATTATTTCGAGAATCGCCCTTTGATATCTGGGTGACACAGTTGACGTAAAGAAAACCAAGTAATAAAGTAATAAATATCTATGCTTGATTCAAATTACCCACAGTAACATAGTTATATACTATTCTATTGCGTATGATTATCTAATATTTTAAACTATTTCAAAAAAGGTGTGCTGGTAACTTCTCCAAACTTGCAAACACACCTCGCCAAACATTTTGCTTTTAAAGGTCAGTTTCTTTTCTAATATTTAACCATTTTAAAAGTTGACTTTGCTTGAAATACACGTAGAGAGAGGCATAGATTGATAATCGGGGCAAGCAAAAGTCAACAAAAGAGAAATATTTTTTCGGTATAGTGCCCAAGCCATGTTGCAATACTTATCATGTGCTTGCGATTTTGCTACCCATTGGCTGATGCGCAAAGTAGCTCACACAAACAAATGTCTGATCGATCAGACATTTTTTGATCTAGCTTGTCTGATCTTCCTTCATAACAAAAAATCGCGTCCGACCTTTGTCTGTAACTCTCACACACAGCCGAGTTTTTGTCGCAGATAAAAAACTGGTGCCTTTCGATTCAGACGATAAAGTGTCTAGTGTGTGATGGCTTTGCAGTAATGGTCCGTGTAAGAACTAACGACCCTCCTATTGTTCTGCGGCATTTCGCTTCTCTCACACCTGAATGTTTAAATTTTCACACTGAGAATACATTAACTTAGTTCTAAAGTAAAAAGCAGTGAAACTCTTTTTTAAAGCGATGTTTCTTTTGTGCTATAATAATTTAGCCAATCATAGAACTACAAAACAAAAGCAAAGAAAACCTTTTGATTTTCAATGTTCCCCACATGTAGTTTTTCTTAAATTTGAAAATAGAAATGTTTCAACTAAGAAGAATTGGAAAGAAATACATTAGCTTACTTATGCAGATACAGTCAATTCTAAAATCAATAGCTTAATGATATCACAATTAGCACCTTTCTGCACTCCACTGCCGTTGACCTGCCTAGTTCTTACTTGGATCGTTACTTAAACAAGAAACCGCGCTACTGATCAAAGGGCTTGTACCAGGCGATCGTCACACTTTATTGTCACTCAAGCTCCGAAGAGCTCGAGAAGAATGGGAAAAGGAAACACGAAGAAACTGCGAAATCAAAATTTCGACGAAATGCTTGTTTTGCTAATGAGCGAAACCTTACAGAAGGTGTGAAGACTTCGTCGAAAAGGTACAAAATTTCCGCCAGCAAAATTTTTTACAGAAACAAAGAACGCAACAAACAAACTTTGCTTTCGTTTCTTTTTACCACTACTGTATATAAAATAAGTTGATACGAATATTTATTTTTTAGTGCAATTATGAATTTCTTTATTTTTATCGCTAACCACCTATTTGTTTAAGATTTGAATTTTGAGTAAGGTTAGTGTCAGATATAGGAGGACCTAATCTTTGATAGCACGGTTTCTTGCTTAACAATTTCCTCATTGGTTTATACTAAAGAAAGCTTATTTTTGCTGCCCCAGCGCGACTTCCTAGATCCAACTGCTTGATTTCGAAATGGAGAAAGAAAACTTGAGTTTCAACTTGGGACAAAAGGGACATTCAATTACTAGTCAGGAATGTCCTGGGTGAAGCTAAAATATTAAGACCTGAGCACTGCGACCTGCTGTGCGCGTGCGCGGTATGCGCTGATTGGCGGATTCAAACCACACTACAAAGTTGGAATGCAATGTGGCATCTTTCCTTCTCCTATTATCTCGCTCCCCGCAGTCCGAACGCCAAAGCCTTCTTAATAGTCCCATAAATTCTTAACTAATTCACCAAAATCTGAATATAAACACACCACAAAGCAATGACCGTTTATTGTGACCTTTGCTTAAGAACATATGTATACTACGGTAGAAGGTTACTAGGACGAATTCAATGCGAGTTAATAATACTGACAAACTGCAAGAGAGCTCAATTAACATGCAACTGTCAACTGACGGACTTACACACTTCGGGTGGTAAGCCTGTGGTCGCAGAAAGATAAAGCGCTTAGTTTTATTTTACGTCATTATGTTTAGAAGACTTTTTATAAGTTCTAAATCTTGTAAAATTATCAGAGTTTAAAATAATGTAAAAGCACTCTGAGGGTTGTAAAATGAAGAGCACTGGTAGTTTTTAAAACACTGAGTCTAGTAGAGATAATTTCCTCTGAGAGTATACCGAAAACACTCTAATACCCCCTCCCCCTCTGTCTAATAAGTCCGCCTAGAGCTTTAAGTTTTAAACAAGCGCCCCCCCCCCCACTCCCCCCATTGCCATCCCGCTTCCCGACATATATAAAGGCCGACGGAGCTATACATCATCATCATCATAATCATCATCATCATCATCATATCATCATCTTTATTTATCTACACGGTAAAACATCAGGCAATACACAATTATGTAAAATATAAATGAGTATGTACAATTATATGTAAAAAGAGAAATACATTAATTCATGGGGCAATAAACAGTTATTTGTAAACAATCCAAGACTCCGACACCATACACAATAAATTAAAGCCTGATTTCCATGAATGCCGTGTTTAGGTAGACAAAATTCTTCGAAAATTTGTCAGAGGGCTTGCCTGTCTAGCCTCAGGAGGTAGGAAGTTCTATAGAGTTGCACCACTATAGCTAAATCTGTTTTTAAGAAAATCAAGGTTATTCTTGAAATCGCTCAGATTTTATGAATTGACATCACTGCGTTGAATAAATTTTCTCAGTAAAGTACTCGGGTGCAAGGCTGATGAGTTTTTTTAAGTTCTTCCATTTTAGTATTTCGAATAGTTGAGAAGCATTTGAGTCATAATTGAGAGAGTGAAAACCCGCGCTGCCCGATTTTGAAGTTTTTGTAATTTGTTAGCAAGTGTTATGTAACAGTTATCCCATACAATGCTACAATAGTCAAAATGTGCCTGGAAGAGTACCTTCACAGACCCTATGAAGCGTCGCAGGGGCCGGCACAAAATGTATTACGATATTTTTTAGATACAAAATCAATGTGATTACTCCAAGTTAAGTTTTAATCGATAAGAACCTCAAAATATTTGGATACATCGACTCTAAGGGGAATAAGTTGTTTTATATACAGCAAACAAAAAGAGGGCAACAAGATTTGGCTTTTTGGTTTTTAAAATGGTTAGAACGAAAATATTTTCAAAATTGGCAAAAAAAATTAACGTGAATTCTCTTTATAAAACGCCAAAGAATGTAAACAAAACTCAAATTTACTTGAACTTGAAAAGCGCGTGCTTGAAGTTGAAAAAATCCTTACATTGTGTTGTTTCTTTAATAAAATGTATTTCATCCCTATCTTCTGGTAAATATAAAACAACTATTCCCCGGTCCTAATTGTTCGCCTGGCCGTATATATCCATCCTTACTTAATTCTCCGGAATTCTAGGGATGGTTCGGCCCTAATTTACTAGCACGTCATTTCACTCACAATAAGAACCATTAGCACTTTTATTGAGAACGTTTTTGACACTTACAATGAAATCAACTTTCAATTTCTATTAACAATAGCTATTTGCTCCTCGAAGGCACTTTTTCCCCTTTTCAACAAGTTTTGTCATGGTAAAGAAAAAGAACGTCCAGAGGAAGCCAAAATCTAAAGACTCTTAAAAATTACACTCGCTCTCAGTCGTCCCCAGGGCTTTTCTCCGAAGAGAGGGCGTCCAGGAAAAAAGCTTTTCCCCAGGGCTTTTCTCACCCGCTCTCTCCTCGGAGAAAAGCGGTCCGGGGACGCGATTGTGCTCTCAACTTCTAGTTCTCGCGATTGCATCGATATACACATGCGCCGGCGGCTTGGTTAAAGAAAAGTCCCATTGGGCAACTCATAACAGTGGGAAAAACACCAGTGCATTGAATGAACAAACTGCAGTCGGTTGGGTGGCTTAATGGCCGATCTGCAAAAGGATTCGCGTCACAGACAGCTTCAACTGGATCTACAAGAGAAGAACAAAGCTCATTTTTTTATTTCAGTTCGTTTATCGTCCTCTCTTCCATTCATGTGTACAGTAATATGAGCAACAGAATCCTCCAACTTGCTTGGGGTTAACGTTAAAAGGCGATGCTGTGTGTTTTCCAACCGCGCTTACAAACTTGTCTTGCAGCAAAATTAAGCTGTTGCAGATTGAAAAAGTTTCTTGCAGAAAGTAAAAGGTTGTTCTGCTTTTTTCTTCAAAAAAATGTGTAGATGTTATGTGTACTACACGATTTTTTTATAAGAACAAGTAAATTCGGCCAAGACTCGTTCTTAATTTTTCGGCGATTTAAGCCTCAAATTGTTCTTAAATTGTTCTTATTTTTATGTGTGGCTCAAATCGAATAAAAGCTAAACCTAAGGTGTTGCAATACACTAACTTCAGGGCAAGTATACGTGTACAGCGTATAATTTGAAGCAAAAAAGGGAAAAACTGCAAATCGTTTTAATTTGTAAAGATTGAAGCTCAGTAAGGTTTTAAGAAGGATCAGCTATGTTACCCGAGCTTCAGTTTGTTTAAATTGATCTTGAATTTTGGCCAGTCTGATAACGTTGTTCTGATAAAAAGAAAAAAAAAACATGTTCTACCACAGATCAACCTGCTTCTCAGCAAGATGTTGTCAATGCATCAGTCAGAAGTCAGGATTGACTCAACTGCAACAGCTTAATTTTGTTGCAAACCAAGCTTGTATGCGCGTGGGTGGAAAATTAAAACACGCGGTATACTCGCTCTTCAACCTACTCGTAGCAATGCTGCGAGAGAAGCTGGTATTTTTACCTCGTTTTACGGTGTCAAAATTATAACAGTTTTTTGTTTATATTTTATTGATACACCGATGCAGCCTCGATTTTACCGTATTACAGTACCATAACTTAAGGCGGGTTTACACCTAAAATTATGTTGAATAGTGAGGAATTAATTAATTGAAAAAAGATATTTGAATGAGAAGAATATTGAGTTAAATCAGCAAACCGTTCCTCCTGGCAGTTAGGCGAATTTACATCAATTATTAACTTCAAAACAAATTTTTAAACTTCCCAAAAAATCACCAAATTAAAATTTTCTTTAAAACTACCAATCTTCAACGAATAAAATACAACTTAAAACTCATCCATAAAATCTTAAGATATTAAATACCATTTGTGTTATAAGCGATCCAATTTTGTCGATTCAAATCTTCAACATGAGAAAGAGTGGCCACAAAGCGTGCTTTGGATGTACTCGGGAAAACCTAAAAATGTTTTCGTCGCGTGTAATTGTGGGAAGTTGTAGAAACCGATATAAATCAATATAAACAATTATCCTTACCAAGTGTTCTTCTTGGGCCACATCTAGCTGTTTCTGGCCAATCACACGCGCTGATTCTCGTGTTCCAATGCAGGCCGCTAGGACAATCCCTGACAATTTCCTGTTTGTTAGCGCACTGAATATACTTGCCGCAGTTCCCAGGGTATGGGTTATACTGCTGGGCGTTCTGAGCTGAACAGTCTATCGGTCCTATAGCTCGCTTTTGGAGTGTCCTAGCTGTGTTGCGAAACAGCAAAAACAACAATTTCTCTTTCAGAACCTATTTACATATACGTATTTTTAGAAGTGAAAAATATACATACATGAAAAGGCGACTTTCGAAATGGTTATAACGCTAACAATTTTCCGTTCTAAAACAACGATCGTTGAAGTCGGTTGAATTGTATTCTCAATTTTTTTGTATGTGTTTAAGGTTCTCGTTTTAATGGTGCACAAACGCATTTAATTTAGGCCAGGAGGACTGGGCTAAGACGTCATTCACGGACATTTTTCAATGAAAACACAACAAAATGGACATGAACGAGTCAAATATTTTCGGAACATAAAATAAAATTTTTAGAAGTAGATCATAATTCTTCTTGCATGTCTCAGTTCTTTCACTTCAATGTACGTATTGCGAAAATATCATATTGCTAAATATACAACAAGTCGAGAATGACGTCACAACCCGGTACCCCGAAAATGCGTTTTTAAACCAACATGTCCGAAAATTTTGACAATTTGTGCAACTGTAGAAAAAGAACGGTTTGACCAAACTTACCATTATAAACTTAACTGATCTACTAGTGACTTACATGTGAAATGAATTGATCCACAGAGTACTGTAGGGTTATAAATACTTAAATAACGAAAAAACATTTTGGAAAAAAATGATGTTAAGAAGGAAAAAAACCCTAGCTCATCGCATCGTTCTTCTCAACACGGCTAAAGAAAACGCCACGTTACTGAAATCTTATATCAGCCATTTTTCTACCCAAACCAATACGTCAGTTGTCTATAATTTTTAACAGAATAACTCTTTATTATTTGCCACTTTCTCTTCAAGAAAAAAAACTCAGTTTGTTCAATTATGATATACGTCGCATAACATTATTTTTAAAACGGGGAACTGAACCCATAAAACAACCATTTTGAACAAAATCCTATCTTAAAAGTGTTGAGACCGTATTTAAAGGGTTTTTTTCTCATGCCGCGCTAATTTTCCGAGAAAAATTCTGGTTTCAATGTGCTTGTGTTGGATCGTTTAGGGTCGTTGGGCGTGAGCCTTTGTCAACTTGTCAGCGGTAAACGAAGGTAACATGTGATGTAGGTTATGGGGAAGTAAGCGAGCGCTTGAACGGTTTTTGTTGTAAAAAGCTCACTTACACAGTCAAGAGTGAAAGTTAACTAATTTAATTTACATGCGATGTCTCACTTCAACGATGAATCTTTTCGGTTCGAGCCAGTTCTTCTCCATATCTTACGTCATAGCCTCACTCTTTATCCACTGACCCCCTACTACCGAGCCTCCGGTACAATGCTGAACGTCACGTGTTTTAAACTCGAGTTTCTCGAAAAATCAGCGCAACACGAGAAAAATTGTTTAACTATTGTTTTCATGTTTTTAAAGATTTTGTTTGACAAAAGCGATTGTATTAATTAGTTCCCCTTCAACAAAAATTTATTTTTATGTTTGTGCATACATCGGTGTGATTAATTGACGTCATCGCGAATATACGACAAAAACTTGTTCCCAGGGTCCTTTCTCTTTCTTGGGATCGAGGTTTTTTACGACACTTACCTGACACGTAAGCAAAGTAGGCGGTTAAAAGGGCGATGACAAGACGCATCTTGCTCACTAACTTCAGTTACCTGACGGGAGAGTGTTAAAAAGGTTTTATCAGTTGCTCTATATATAACACAAAGCTCATTAGTGGTCACTGAAACGTTGCGTCTCTTAATTAAGGCACAATAATCGAGCAAAAAATTCTCCCGCAAAATTGCTGCGAAACAAGTTGAAGAGCGATGGTGCGCGTTTTTTTTTTACCTGCGTACAAACATGGATAGTGAACAACCTACTTTTTGCAAGAAACTGCATTAGCTTAATTTTGCTGTGAAACAAGTTTTAAGCGGGTGGAGAAACGTGCAATGTCGCTTTTGAATCGGTCTTGCAGCATTGTTGCGAGACTAATCAGAGAATTATTTTGTTGGTCGAATCCCTTTCCCTACGGGCCTGTGTTGTATTTGATTTGTAACTTAAAAATAAAACAACTTGCATGTTCGAATAAATACTGCTCCAAATACGCCACGGAAGTACCTACTTTGACCTCTTAGAGTTAATTACCAAATAATTACTTAAATTATATCATAAGTAGCATAAACTTACTTTGTTATGTAATTATATAAGATCTCACGTTCTTACGAATCTAAGTTCAGATATTGAAACCCCCTTTTATTTTAGTTGACGCAGCAAAATACGGTAAAACGGAGGGATATTGAGTCTATAAATCAGACACGTTTCATATTGTTAACTGTTAAAAAAAATATACAGCGAAAGTTGCTTACAGGCCCAAATAAAGAATCAATGTTAACAACTGAGAAATAAGTTGCCAAAAAATTTAGACTGGAGGGGAGAAAATCCGAAGAGAAATCATTTTATTAAATTTTTCAACACAATACAAGACCACGTTGTTGAATGTCATGCGTTTTCAGCCCACTGTAGACGAAAGATCGCGTTATATTGAATTAAGCCGTGAGCTGCGAGCGTGAGTGAAAGTCAAAGACCATTATATTTATAACTGTCGTTTTCTTTCTTTCTCAATTGCCTGTATTTCTAAATGAGAAATTACTGCTAAAGTTAAACGCAGCTATAACATTGCATGAATGAAAGTTTCTTAACGATATTGAAAAAATTAGATATGAATGGCGACATAACGTTTTTTGTCAATTTAATTTGATCATGCGTTAGGATGTTGACCAAAAACGTTCGCTGTATATATACATTTTATAACTTATCTTTTTATAATAACATACATGAAAAAAGTTACTCAGTTCTGATTGGCTGAGATCAAATAGTTAAAAAGTAACACCGGTGCAAAAATGTGTAATACCAGGGCAAAAAGAGTAAAACCAGTGCAAAATACAAACCAAAATTATGGAATATTATATTGGCTGAAAGACAATAGCAGATTTTATAAGCCAATGACATCACGTAAAATGATGACGAAGTTTGTGCGAAAGCTTTTAAAAATTTCGAGAAAAATGGCCGATGAACAAAGCCAAAGATTTATTTTTGCAACAGCCGATGTTATTGAAGAACTGAGAAATGGTGCAAATTTCGTCAACACCTCTAAAAGTACGACGTTTTAGTACAGTGTGTGGAAGAAACATACCTACTTTGACCAATTTTATAAATATTTGCCGCTTTGGCGAAGATGGCTCGACTGTATATAACATTGTCTTTACTCTGTGCGTTTGCACGCAACAAAAAAAATAAATCGGTACATGTGGAACAAGTTCGATCTATTGCAGTTTGGATGCAAGATGCATGAAGCACTAGATACAGTTGAGACATCTACAAAAAGAATTTACCAATCTGTGCTAGGTATTTTGCAATCTATGCTAACTTTCATTATTTTCGTAATACTACCATTTTATGAAGAAGAATTTTTCTATAATATAAGCAGCTAACACAGGTTGTGATTTTTACAAAAAAGCAAGAGACGCATAGCGACCTTTTTAAAATTTGTTGCTAAAGTCGTTGCACTCTCTAGCACCCTCTAACATTTGTTTTATACCATCTTCCCCTTTAAAACCAAAGAAAGTGATTAGATACTACTCGCGTAGCTTCATAGATGTCGAGGGGCACAACGGGGCGGAATATCTTATATTTTTTTACTTTAATTATATGGTTCTTTTAAATTTTCCCTCAACTCTAAAGCTTCTAAACAAATTGCCTAAACTGTTCATTAAATGTGAAGAATTTCTGACAGATACTTACAATCGCTCCTTCAAGCTTTGTAGTCTTGTGGTTTGCTCTTTGGAAAGAACAGCTCGTAGTTTGAAAGACTCGGCAGTGTCTAGGGTTTTTATATGCTTCATGCATGTCATCCAAAATATCATAGCGTAACAAAAAAAAGAATTAAGGAAGCACTCCACTATAATGATAGGTGCGTGAACGACCGCCCACTCAAAATATATTTGCTTAGTTTTGGGTTTAAAAAATAACTGCCCTTTATTTTTTGTTGGCGCGCGAGCGGGCAAGATGGAGCGAATTCGCAATCTGATTGGTTTCCTGAGCAGGCGGAGTTTTACGATCTTGCCCGTGGTCAAATACCAACAGCGACTTCGTGACAAGCAAAGACGACTAAATACAAAATATTCAGTTTTTTTTTTAGTTTTGCAAGTCTTAGCTTATAAAGCGTTAACATTTGGAAACAGTTTTTGAATTTTTTAAAAATGGGAATGGGAAAAATGGTCATGCAATAAGCTGTTTTAAGAGTTTTCAATGTACAGGCATTTCATGCGTTTTATCTGTCGAATTTGGGTAACTTGCAAAACAATTTACAAGATATTCAGGGTTAAACGTTATCGCCGTTCATCTCACGATTGCTATCAAAAGTAAAGAATATTTGCAATAAGGGCATAAAACAATCTCGTGCGTGTTTCTAGACAAAAATAGAACACGCTATGACGTATAGCAGAACACGAGAAAATTGTTGAGATGAAAACGAGACGAAGCTGAATGCTCTGATTGGTTATAGTTGAGTTTTTATAACCGAATAGAAACCACGGTATGACGTCACATAACACAAAAAACAATGATTTTTTTTCTGTGTGAACTGGAGAGGCTATTTTCTAAAAGGAATAAAAAAAGATTCGCTTGTGTTTCTAGAAAAACTAGACGCCGTTTAGGCGTGAACTCGGGCTTCCTATCGGTTCAACTAGGCATTGAAACTGGGATTGTAGTACTTTCTGCTAGAGTGAAAGAAATAATTAATGAACACAGATTAACAAAAACATTTAGTTTGTTGAAGCTGCTGAGTTGCGCATTTATTGCGAGAATTTTATAATATTATTACCAGTCTGTGTAGAGCAAAATTAGCACGTCGCAATTCGTAAAATTTTGCGAACCAATTTTTGGAACTTGCGAATCGAAAATTATACTTTTGCGAATTGAAGTTTTTTTATATCATATATTTGTTTCAATTTTTGTGTAAACGAATAGGTATAGCCGATTCGGGACAATGTTAACTTGTACGCGCGCACTTTAATGGTTTTCCTCTAGATCATGAAAGCTGTTAACAACTCCGTGTAAGGATTGACCACCGCTGACTTGATCTCTCGACAGAGATCTTTATCGTCTTGAATTTCTTTTAAAAAGACGACTAAATGCCGATTTTCAAACAGTTTTCTTAAGTTTACGTAAATTTACCAATTAAGTGTTTTAGTAGCGATGCGAGTACAATGTTGGCAGTTTCGAAATGTGTCAAGCAGACATGAAAACGTCTCCTTGATTTCTGCTAGTTCAGGTTCACGTTGTCTCGACTCAAGACACAAGGTCTATACTGACTGCACGATTTTACTTTATATAAAGAACAAACTTGTCACGACAAGATCTGAATTCTTTCATATTTGTTTTCGCGTTCGTCGTTTCTAATACATCACATAAGAATACAAAATGAGGAAACACGGCGGATAAAAAACGCACTAAAGTTCATTAAAACAAAAGCAATTGAATAAATGTGATAGATACATGTTCTTTCAGTTTGACATGGCACCCTCCTTTTTTAAATATTCTTGATTTTTAATTAGCGACTGACAGTATATCACGTTTCTTGCATTTATCAGTGTCAAAGCTTTCTGCGTAAATGTTCTTAATAGTCAAGTTAAAAGTAAGGTTAGTTTTGTCTACTCTGTTTCCTCTCTATTCACAATTAGTACTCATATCGCTTTCTGCCTTCTCAAACACCTCTATGAATGATGAATTTTGAAATCTATAAAATGGCGACTTGAAAAACCCCAAACATATGCACAGATTGCACCGGAAGCAGAAAACTCGAGATTGCGCAGATGCGCCGGAACAGACTTTTTAGAAAGTTCTGCGGGCCCTTCCACAGGAAGCCCGAGTAAAAATACAAAACGCTATGACGTAGCAGACTCTCTAATTCGTCTTCGTCTCGTTTTCTTCTCAACACTTTTCTGGTATTCTGCTACGTCATAGCTTGTTCTATTTTTGTCTAGAAACACGCAAGAGACTGTTTTATTCCCTTATTAATAGAAAAACGTTGTAACTTAAAAGTTCGAAAATTTAAATGACGTGCGAAAAACATCGCTGCACCGTATTTACCACCAGAAATTGCGTTATAAATAATTTGTCAATATGCGTTTGGCCTTGTACTACACGCTTTTGTTTTAAAAGAACTACAATTTTATAAGAACAACGACTGAACGAGGCTCAGGTCGGTCAAAAACTAAGAACAATTTAAGAACAAGCCGAGGCTCGGGCTCGATAACTTTGTTTTACAACTTTAATGAGCTGTGATCTTTAACTGCATGAATATCAAGGAATGATAAGAAATGCCTTCGCAGTTTACAATCACTGGAAACCGTCTGGGGAATGCACGATAAATCCGGCTAATGGGATGAATTGATCAAATTCGTTTTCCAATATATGTATTGCAAGACGCTAGGCTTAGTTTTTCTTCAAACCAAACATAGGAATAAGAACAATTTAAGAACAATTCGAGGTTCAACTCGTCGAAAAACTAAGAACGACTCTTGAAAAAATTTTTCAGGTTCTTATAAAACAAAAACGCGTGTAGCTAGCCGTGGTTTCCTTCGTTCGAGAATTTACTACTACTGAAACTCTTCAACAAGTTTTCAGCGAACTCGGCTGATTACAAGTGAAAACGTGACCCCAAACTGTCCAACCCAACGAACCTGTGAAAGAGCAGTCGCTCGTAACCAACGAGCTTTATGTTGCTTTGAATGCAACCTTCAAGTTCAAATAAAATGTGGTGGAGTCTCTCCGGGCAAATTTATTCCCCTTAGTCAAAAACCAAACTGCCAGTGGCAGTGGATATGCGCGAAATGATTGATGACTGTTTTCCCTGGCATTATTGAATGGTTATTCGACTCACTTCTGGACAACGAACAGATAAACGCTACGAAAGCCGCGGACTTTGTAGAACTGTTATTACTATAGAACTGTTATTAACTATTATTTACTATGAGCGAAACTAGCCATAAGAATGTTCTCTCAACACACTTGAACATTAACAGCACTCAGAACAAGTCTGATGAATTGAAATTGTAGAACAAGCAGCTCAAGTCCCAAATAATTTTCAAATTAGAAACAAAAATTGATTCAGTTCATACAGTGATGATCAAGTATTGTATCTCCTCGGATACTTAAACAAACCATTTGTCAGAATTAGTGGAACACGCATGTACTCATTTGTCTTAATCTTAGTATGCTCAATACTCATTTTATTAAGTTTTCAATAATATGCAAAACGGAAGTGGTACATTGTGCCTCCTTCAGCTTACTCACGTAAGAGAGCCGACGAATTGAGTTTTACTGAAGTAGGAACATCCGCAACTTAAGTATATGATGACTGACTAAAATTACATTTAGATATCTGTCAACCGCAATATGATTACTAGTTAATAGTACCGTTACTCCAGCATTAAGGTAGTTTGAACGCAGATATCACTTCCCGTAAACACAATTAGTGTGTTAGATAATATTGGTATGAGTACAAAAATAACATGGTTGCTATCTACAATGGTCCATTGTGAACAATGAAAGTTAGGCGTCTTGTGATGCATGAATTAGTGTTGTTGATTATATAGTAACGCAATAAGACACGAAGAGAACAGTCTTAATAAGTTCTTCAGGCCGTAAGGTACATGCACCGCTTAGCGCAACAAAAAAAACTCATAGCCATGAAAAAAGGTCAGACACTTTAAGAAGTTATATTTCGAGAACCGCCCGTTGCTATCTGGATGATACAGCTGACCGAAAGAAAACCAAGTCATTGTCTTTACACCAAGTAACAAACCGCTATGCTTGATTCAAATTACCCACACTAACATAGTTATATACTATTCTATTACGTAAGATTATCTAATAATTTAGAATATTTCATAAAAGGTGTTCTGGTACCTAACTTCTCCAAACTAGCAAACACACCTTGCAAAAAGGTTTTGCTTTTAGAGGTCAGTATAATTTTTAACCATACAGTTGACTTTGTTTGAAATACAACTCGTAGATTGATAATCGGGTCAAACAAAAGTCAACAAAAGGAAAACAATCTAATTCAGAATTTTTTTCATTCTATTTTCCTTTAGTATGTACGACGCGAATGATGTCAAAGAAAAAGAAGCATAACTTAAGCGAAACTAACTTAAAGGTCACTACACACTAGACAATTTCATTTCATCTGAAGGGCCCCGTTTTTTGTCTGGTTTAAATCTTATCTGATCGTAGTTCATCACACGCTAACCCATTATTTGTTGCGAGAATTATCGGTCTAGTACCCAAGCCACGTTGCAGTACTTATCACGTGCTTGCGGTTTTGCTTCCCATTGGCTGATGCGCAAAGTAGCTCAGACAATTATCGGTCTCTGCCGCGCACTAGCAAATAAATGCCTGATCTATCAGACAGTTTTAGATCTAACTTGAAGTATATATGATAAATGAATTATCGTCGCCGTGAGATGATGGGAAAAGCTGACGTTTCGAGCGTTAGCATGATGCTCAGACGAAGGGCAGCAACTGAATGCTATGTTGGACGTGAGGG
>JAOBRD020602295.1:0-15752 GCA_027575215.2 Hydrozoanthus sils
CAATATTAAAAGTAATGATAGAGTATTATCATTTTAAAGCCATTGCAAATGACAGTAGAAGTACAAATAACAAAAATAACATTGGCAATGTTTATTCTATCACCAACAATGTACATTTAATGTAGAATCCCCATGGAAACAGTTAGTTTTGTTTTCCCGAGAGTCCCAATGTCGAGGGAAACATCAGAACTCGAGGGAAAGCAAAATTAACTTGTTTCCCGAGGGAGTATACATTAAGTGCTTTGTTATGTATGTAGACTTTCTCTTTTATTGAGATATTTTTTGGTGATGTGTTCGGCGCGCGAGCAACAACTGCGCAATTGTATCACGGTCGGGATACATTTGAATTTGACATGTGACCAAGAATCAACCAATCACAGTGCTCATTTTGTTGAATGAAAGTCTAGGTATGTTACAATACTAGTTATACGATAACAACAAAGATTAGGACATTTTATTTGCACACGTTTTAACACAGAAGTGGTTTTTTTTTTAACTAGATAGATATGTTATTGACAGAATTAGGGTCCGTTCGTTTGGGCCTATTCCAATTATGGATTAAGAATAAAGTTTGAAACTTCTTCCAGATTAACAGAGCCATGAAACTTCTAGTTCGAATTTAAAATTTAAAAGAGTTTTATCGCCGCAAAGAACAGCCACACGAATTGGACAAAATTTTATTCCATGTACTCCTATTCCAGAATAGAACAAATGAAAGCATCCTATGTCAAGTTGGAGAAGCGTGACATTCGGTCTTGTAAGTGTGACATTTTCAGTCTTGTAAGCGTGAAATTTTCGGTCTTTTAAGCGTTAAACTCGGCATTGTAAGTGTGAAATTTTCGGTCTTGTAGGCGTGACAATTTCGGTCTTGTAAGCGTGACACTCGGTCTTGTAGGCATAACATTTGTTTTTGTACGTTGGCGTGGCATTGGGTCTTATAAGCGTGACATTTTCGGTCTTGTAAGCTTGCCACTCAGCCCTGTCAGCATGACACTTGTTTTTGTAGGCGTGGCATTGGGTCTTATAAGCGTGGCATTTGGTCTTGTAAGCCTGACATTTGCTCTTGTAAGCGCGACATTTTCGGTCTTGTAAGCGTGACATTTGGTCTTGTAGGCGTGATATTCGTTCTTTTAAGCGTGAAATTTTCGGTCTTGTAAGTGCGCCACTCAGCCCTGTCAGCATGACACTTGTTTTTGTAGGCGTGGCATTGGGTCTTGTAAACGTGACATTTGGTCTTGTAAGCCTGACATTTGCTCTTGTAAGCGCGACATTTTCGGTCTTGTAAGCGTGACATTTGGTCTTGTAGGCGTGATATTCGTTCTTTTAAGCGTGAAATTTTCGGTCTTGTAAGTGCGCCACTCAGCCCTGTCAGCATGACACTTGTTTTTGTAGGCGTGGCATTGGGTCTTGTAAACGTGACATTCGGTTTTGTAAGCGCGACACCAAGATTCGGCAAATTTTCAACAAACTAAACAGCAGATTTTATGATCAAAACTGTTTTGCCACTTCTCCCCACCGTAGACATTTAATTCAAATATTGCAAACCACTGACAAACCGAAAAAGGTACGAAGAACTGAAAAAGTACTAACTGTACACTTTTAAAACTGTTACTTGTTTTTTGGTAATACCCAAACTATATTCCCCCGTAGGTGCAGATGTAAACTTGAAAGACAAGTTCGGTCGCAGTCCCCTTCATGTGGCGGCGGCAGCTGATTATGCCGAAATGATGACATTTCTGATCACGTGTGGAGCCAATGTTCAGGCCCATACCACCGGTGAGGAACAAACACCGCTCCACTATGCGGCCAAAAATGGCGCTTCGAGTTGTGTGAAGCTACTCCTGGCACAAGGAGCCGATATTGATTCTCGCGACTTCAAAGGCAGAACACCTTTGCAGGTAATAAAACCTTCGGCGAAGGCATCGAAAAAATAAAAACTTTTGGTAGTTGAATCACAGCGTGTTACGAAACTCACGCATGAGCAGCTTAACTCACAGCAACAAAAGTAAAAATAAAGCTTACTGACCTTGAAATAGTTTTAAACCAAATTTTGATGCCTTTTTGGTGTTTTGTGGAATAGCACTTTCTGAAATATTTTCGATTTTGTTATATAAAACGGACGCGAAACGACCGCCATTTTAATTTAGCGTCATTATCTACTATTTCAGAGGTAAATATTGTCCCACATCTACTATTTCTAAGCCAATCAAACAGCGCGTAGCCGAGCTGGGATATATTAATGAAGATTAGTATATATATCAAATCAATTAATAGTTTTTTCGGGCGCTCTGATTGGTTCCTGAAACAGTAAATATCCAAGGATTTTTACTGTTTTGAGAAACCAATCAAAATAGCGACTCGTTTCGCGACAATCTCAGATGAGGAAATTCACGAAATAAACGATTCAGCCATTCCCTTTAAACAATGAAAAAGGGCAACTAAATTTGGGAGGTATGTATTCACAAGTATAGGATGAAAGTTGTTTTACCCCGAAGTGTCAAGAAAAAGTACAACGATATAAGTGAGCGCGGGCTTTCCTTCATTGCGTTTGAAAATTTTTAATTGATAAGCTTGGTTCAAACTTGACATTCACCAACTCTCACCTGAATTTATTATTTGACTGATTTGGCATATAAAGAAGCTTCGCGTCTCGGTAAGTATCCACCACTAGTCACCTCCACTTCGGGGGATCATTGATTTTTAAATACTAAACTAACAAAAATACATACAAAGTTTCCCCTTTCTTGTTAACCCTTCCAGGTCCAGTCAGTTATCAACATCTAATTTCTAAAAAAAATTAGTTGTAACAATCGATCAAAAAAAGTGAACTTGCGATGATAAAAAGCAAAATTCTCCCAAACTTGTTCAATGAAAAGATATGGGCTCTAGTTGGGAGAGTTTACCAATACAACTGGGACTGACAGGGTTGACCACTCTAGATAGGAGAATTTACCAATGCAACTGGGGCTGAAAGGGTTGACCACTCTAGATGGAAGAATTTACCAGTAAAACAGGGAATGGAAGGGTTAACCACTCTAGTTTGAAGAATTGACCAGTACAACAGGGAAGGGAAGGGTTAACCACTCTAGTTGGACGAATTTTACCAGTACAATAGGGACTGGAAGGGTTAACCACTCTAGTTGGAAGAATTTTACCAGTATAACAGGGATTGGAAGGGTTAACCACTCTAGTTGGAAGAATTTACCAGTACAACAGGGGTTAACCACTCTAGATGGGCGAACTTACCAATACAACAGGGACTGAAAGGGTTGACCACTCTAGATGGGAGAATTTACCAATACAACTGGGACTGAAAGAGTTAACCACTCTAGATGGGAGAACTTACCAAAGCAACTTGAACTGAAATGGTTAATCACTGTAGATGAGAGAATATACCAATACAAAAGGAACTGAAAGGGTTAACCACTCTAACTGGGAGAATTTACCAATACAACTGGAACTGGAAAAGTTAGAACGATACCAGTACAAACCACGTAAAAATCCATAAAAGGAATGCACTTTATTGCAATCAAACTTTTAAAAAAGCTAGTAAGTACGACTTTTATATCATAAAAAAATCTTACAGAATATTAACCTTGCTTGGACAGGTGGCCGCTGAACACAAGCACAGCATCACTGCAAGAATCCTGCTTGAGGAAGGTGCGCCCGCGGGAGTAACTGATGACAGCGGTATGTCTGCCTTGGTACCTTTGATTCGGACTATGCCTGGCGTGGTATGTAACTTTTTTGTATTTGAGAACTTCTTACATCTTAAATCTCTTCTCAAATCTGTTGCTCAAGTATTGAGTGGCCTTGAACTCAACGTAGTTTGCGATTCTAACTACCAAACCCTTACGCACCTCTAGGCTGTGAAAGCCCTGGATCAATTCTACACCGTTGATAGACTCCAACTGAAGGAGCGATATTACCTCAATTTCCTTGACAAGGGTTATGGCCGAGGCACTAAGTTAGGACAAATTCGAGCCCAGTCTCCCCTCGAAACAGTGGTCGAGCAGAACCGGTTAGACCTGGTAATGCATCCCACTTTTCAAAGATTAATCAAGGTCAAGTGGAATTACTTTGGCAAAACCAGGGTGTTTTTCCAGTTAATGGTCAATATATGTCTCGCCGTGGTCCTCACAACTCTAGCTGCACTGCACCCGAACGACTTTTCTTTGTATTACAGTCCGCTCACAGGCAAGTGGTGGCGCATTGTGCTGGAGTGTTTTGCAGTGTTATTGACGTTAAATGAGATCAGAAATGAGGTTCGCGATTATCTCCAGTCTCGAAACGAGCACCACAAGTGGAGGAAATGGAAGGTAGCCAATCTTCAACGAGAACTCCAATTCTGTCATCCAAAATGGCATCAAGAGAAAAAATTTATTGACATGGAAATTCGTGAGACTAAGTACAAAAAGAGATCATACTTCCACGATAAATGGAATTTTGTAGACTGGCTCGCCTACCTTATGCTTGTAGCTGCTTTTACGATACACTACATGAATGTCACCTTGCACCTTCTACCAACAGAAAACCTCAACATTATAGGAAACAATACAAAGCGGCCGGACCTTCATATGATAAAGCTAGGAATATCAAGTCAAGAGTTAAATCAAATCTATCTAAGAGTGATCTCGTTCACATTGATAGTTATCTGGGTTCGACTACTGAAATACTTTCGGCCATTTCAGGAGTTAGGGCCTTTTGTTGTTATTTTAAGCCACATGATCACTGCAACATTCAAATGGTCGTTCGTATTTGCGGCCTTCTACATTCCATATACGGCTTCTTTTTGGATTTTGTTTGGCGGTCGTTCAGTTTCTCCCGTCAAAGGATATGAAACATTTGGGAATTTAATTTTCTCAATTTTACAGTTAACTGTTGTGGCGGATTTTAACTTTGCACAGTTGGAAGAGAAAGCACCAATCACAGCTCGTATTCTTTGTGGAACTTTTCTATTTGTTGCTGTTATTGTGCTTCTTAATTTGTTTATTGCTCTGATGTCGGACACGTTCCAGAGAGTGCATGACAACGCTCGAGCTACCGCAACCATACAACGGGCTCACTTCATCCAAAGTTTAGTGTCTGGGGCATCAGACAAGACAAAACAAAATTACATCAACTTCCTACGAACAAGTTGTAGTCCGGATGAGGTTGAGCTAAACGGAGACCATGCCCAAGATGAAAATGACAGAATTCAAGACAGGCTGTCAAGTTTAGAAGATCAGCTGGTGGGTTTAAATGGACTTCTTGATGAAAGAATAACTAGCAGATTGGATGACATCGAATCACTTTTGAAAGGAATTACTATATCTAGTTACAAAAGGAAAAAAGAGAACAAAAAAATGGGCAAGGACAAGCCAAAGAGAGGTAACAGGAGAAACCTGTCTTCTACCAAAACCAACTGAGAAGAGGCAAAAGAAAAGAAATCTGATTAAGAAAAACCAGCAATAATTACGGCAAATATCAACGGCTAACGATCTCTCACGTTTTATTCTTTCTGTTTAATATGACATTTTTCCCAAATAAAAACTATCTTTTAGCCAAGAATTCCCAACCAAAAAAAACTGAGTTGTAATATAATTAACAACTATTCCCCGAAGCGGAGGTGAATAGTGACGCGAAGCATCGAGGTATGTACCTAGCGCTAGGCACCGACCTCGAAAACTATACATAGGACCTTAATCATAAATGGCGGCGACTTTAAAATATTTTTATCTCCATTCAAATTAGCCCTAATAGCCTCGTTTTTGTGTTAAACTTTCAAAAGAATATTGCTCAAAACGAGGTTGGTAGGGCTTGTTTGAATCTAGGGAAAATATTTTAAAATTACCCCAATTTATAAATAAGGTCTATAAGGAATATTGACACGTTTGCCATGTTTAGTTTGCGCGTTGCTTTACAAGAATACTTTAAACAAGGGTTTCGTTTCAGGCCGGAATGCAACGTCCTGTTGTTTGGCATGTGATGTCGATCCGGTAGTTCAAACACGAAATAATTATTGTATTTGGACAACAACTCGATTTTGATGTGGTTTCCATTCGTGGATTATTTCTGTTTTCCGGCCTCGCTAACACCAATATACTATTGTTGACAGTATTCAACCCGCAGTCAGAGCAATATGATAAAATAACATCCACAATGAAGGCATTACAATTGTGTACACTTGAAGTCAGGGCATTGTGGCGCTATACTCTGACGGCAAGTAAGGCAGACACAAACAAGGCAAACAATATTACGCGTAATGACTTAATAAAAAAAACTCCTCAGAAATCCTTCAGTTTATTTAAAAAACTTGAGTATTTCGGACAATATTTTCTTAAAATTCCTTTTCGAGTTTTTACAAGTTTTCAATTTTTTTTTCAGGCATTTGCTTTTCCCATGCAAGCTTCCTATGTTTCAACAACTCCGATCAATGTAGTTTTTCTTCCTCGATGGGCCATGCTCTGACTGGCAGTGTGGCAACTTTGTAGACGCTATGGTTATTATACTGCAGCTCGTCACAAAAAATAATAAAGAAAAACCTCTTCGTGTAAAAAAAAAAAGTTAAATGAAATTCCTGATGAGCGGAACCCCAAACTGTAAAAAGTAACTTTTGGATTTAGCGTTCATTTAGTCAAACAATTCGTCTTAACCCAGTTCAAACCCAATCACGGATTTACTCCTCACCAATGCAAACTGAAGAAGTTTTTCGAACGGATACTATTGTTAAGGTGTTAATGTGGACGAAGCTTGTACTCGCTGGCGAAGACAGAACAGTAAAACTGGAAGTTGCATGATGTCACCCACCCCCTCCTCCCATACATGGAGGAGACGAGGTCACTTTGTGTCCTGATGCCTCCCACTGTTCTGGTAATTTAGCCTGTAATAAAAACACAAAAATCAACAATAAGCTACGATTTCTTTCTCTACCGCCACCTGGTTAGCCCAGATGATAAGGCGCCAGTCTGTTATGTGTGAGTGTCTGACCTGCACTCGGGTCTTAAAATGACTAAGGAGAGGGTGCTGCCTTTGCTCTAACATCTGCAGCAGTTAGCCTTCGCGTCTTCTCGGATAAGGACGTTGCGCCGTAGAACCTCGGATTCCTATAATTGGGCTGTAAAACCTGTTGGGTTCTCCGACTATCCAAGAGTAGTAAAGACTATAAACTAACTTTCTAAACTACTACTAGTCTCACAATGTTAATTTACCTCGAACTATTAACGCACTCTTCCAGAGTGTAATGCTCTTCTTTTTGTATCTTAACACACTAACAAAGCTATCAAGGTTATGGTCGTACGATGAGCAGAGACGAGCAGGGGTCAGAAATGGGATGGACCATTAAGTAACTGAGTTTTTTTTAATTCCCGACTTGAAGAGGTTTTAAAGTAAAGGTGAACAGTCTTCGCTACTCTTGGGTAGTCGGAAAATCCAACGGGTTTAAAACATAGGTTTAGGATTCCAAGAGCCTACGGTTTAACATCTTTGTCCGAGAAGATACAAAGGTCCAACTGCTTACAGATGTTAGAGCAAAGGCAGCATCTTCTTCTGGTTATTTTAAAATCCTGAGTGAAAATCGAAACCAGACCTCCCGCACGACAGACTGGCGCCTAACCAACTGGGCTAACCAGGCGGTGGTATCAAAAATCAAAGTAGAAACTGTTGACATAATTCATTCTTTCTTTTTAACCAGTGGTAAAAGACACTATAATGTGACTATTTAGTGAGAACTAAATACTTTCTTTCGTCTTTGAGTTAACAAAGTTGATACTTTAGAGATTCTATGAGAATTCAACAGACAACAAACATTTCGTTACCTGAATAGATAGTGCATGAACACTTGATGCCAACTCGTTTTTTAATATATCATTCACCATTCTGTGTCTCTAAAAAATGTAAAGCAATATTTGGGGAAAAACATTAGTAATAATTCAGGGTTACCACTGGGTTTTATGGTCTAGATTCAACAATTGATTCATAACAATTTTCAAAACTTCAGAACGCGTTGAAGATAAGAACAATGACTCAAGTTTCGACTAATGCCGACTGCACTCTTTTTCATATATCAACATTGTTCATACCGCTGTTCAGTATGCTATATGGAGCCCCTCCCAACCTGATTATAAACAGGGTATGCTTTTGATGTCGAAGATTTTAAACAGAATACAGTAGTTGGAACCAGATCATTCGAACTCGGATAATTCAAAATTCCCGCTAATTTGAAGTAAAGTTAATTTTCCCTTGATAAAAAGATAAAATCTATAAAAAGTTTTACGGTTTTCACGCGTTAAAATTTAAAAAATACATTTACGTTTCGCCTTCTCTTGTGGAAGGCTTCATCATTCATTCTGATGAAGCCTTCCACGAGAGAAGGGGAAACGTAAATGTATCTTTTAAATTTAAACGCGTGACTTTGAAAAAAAGAACCTTGACGTTTTCCCTTTTTTACCAAGAACCAAAAGTCGACAATCTTTCCAGACTGCAATATGCCCTAAACTTGAAAAACTAAAATCACAACACAACTGCTTGATAACTACTAAAGGTATAAGCTAAAAGATAAATTCTTTATTGAGCCAACTGGCCCATTATGGTGGTACATATTTTCGATTTCTGTAGTGTTGAGCAGATGAGAGTCTTTGACTCCCCCTGGACAGGACACTAATCAATCACAGGTTAGTCCTTAGCAAAAGCAGGTACTCCATACAGCTTAGTAAACTAGAACAAAGTCAGGTAAAGTGTCTTGCTCAAGGACACAACACAGTGGTCTGATTGGGGTTCGGTTTTTGTGACCCTAGGATTATGACCAATTCCAACTGACTAGGCTGAGTTCTGTCTCTTGTTGTGTGGAATATAAAATATGTATCAAATTTATTGTACAATGTAAGCCATACTTAACCTGTAACAGAGTTTTTCCTTTAAATTCATCTGATACAACAACGACTTTAAAATGGGTTTCAGATCCTAAACAAACAAAAACTTGTTACTTACTCTTTTGCTTGTGTAATAACAATAATAATATATTAGTAATAATATATTAATAATAATAATAATAAGAAGAAGAATAACAATAATAATTTAACAAATAATGCTTTTCTTTAATAGTTCCTTTAGACTGCATAGGTTATGCTGTGAGCCCTGCTTGTTTTTGTTAACTGCTATATAATAATATTATCAATGTTAAAATGAATATACAAAAGAATCACTAGCACTGTCAGTATGATCAAGGATTCAAACTTGGATAAATAGTTTAAAAAAAAAACTATTGAATGCATCAGTGACTAATATATACTTGTAGTATTGTGTGATAAAAAAATTATCGTTGCCGAGAGATGATGGAAAAAGCTGACGTTTCGAGCGCTAGCCCTTCGTCTGAGCATCATTGTCTGGAGATACTCAGACAAAGGGCTAATGCTTGAAACGCCAGCTTTTCCCATCATCTCACAGCAACAATAATTCATTTATCACACAGTACTACATGATCAAGGATTCGTTTCTTCAAAACACCTTAGTTTAAGTTCACACTGGTATTTTCTGATTTTATCTGTTTTTAAAAAATAATTGTTTTCCTTATACTTTGAACAAAAAATATTCTTATGTATAAATTTTGAATATATTATCATTAAAAGACCTTATCTGTTTAAATGTGGTACTGCAGCTCTGGACAGTGTTCTGTCTATGCCAAAACAAAAGGGAAGCACTCTGTTGTTTTCATCTAGTACCCTGCCATTTTCAGAGTCTCTGCCTTATTACCATAAGCAAAGTTAACAAAAGTTTTGATGTTCTAACTCTAAAATTATTTTTTTCCTGTTAACAACAGTATCTCGTGGGAAAACAAGAAACCGTTGTTAACAGGGAATATATTTTTCAAAGTTCTTGTGCATTTTGAAAGATCACTCAAAACAAATTAATGTGGTTCTGAGCCAAACTAATCAGTCAGCAGTTTCTTGCTTGTTGTCATAGTGCTAAGCCTTGCTTTGTGACTGCCAAATCAGCAATAACAGATTGATTGTAGAAGTCAATCTTGTTAATACTGATGAACACATGAATATTAATGATATGTCAACTGGACCACCCTGTCATTTTTTTTAGCTAGCTAAAACAAAGAGCTCCCTACTGTGTTTTATTACAAGTATACATGTACATCACATACAGTATCAATGATAAAACCTACTAACTTTACTTCTCTAAACCTCTTACTCGTGACAGCTTTCAGAGTAACATTGTAATCTCATAAAAAAACTAAAAAATTAACTGTTGTTGTCGAATACCTTAAGAAATGTGGAGGAGAGGGGAAAGAAAGCTGCATATGGGAGGGGGAGGGTGGGGGGAGTAAAACCAAAATATTCCAAAAGCCAAAATAATTGCAAAGTGAAGGAGTAAGAGGAGAGCAGAGTACTACCTTTAGAATTAAAAAAGTAATCTCCAGTGCCAATTCAAGAGATTCTGAGCTGACTAAATAAAATAAAATAATTTAACCCGATAGTTTGTCAGCCTCGAATTCTTACTCGACCCCCAACCACCCCCCGCCCTTCCTCCAGCCCCTTTCCATTTTTAACAAGTGTATAAATCTCTTGCCAAAGCCTGTCCACTATTATCAAATCTGCTTACCTTTTGGAACATTGTGCATGTAGCTCTCATTAATAACTTCTAAATGAACTGGCTGGTAATGAGAAAAACATAACACACACAACTCAGGTCTTCAAAATAATAAGGTTGACGACTAGGACATTAGATCCCTAACTTCTAAATGAATGTCTAGCTGGTAATGACAAAAGCATAACACACATGAGGCTTTCAAAAGAATAAGGTCGACATTTGGGACATTGACAGATGATTGCCTAACTTCTAAATGAACTGGCTGGTAATGAAGAAAACATAACACACATGAGGCTTTCAAAAGAATAAGGTCAACATTTGGGACATTGATAGATGATTCCCTAACTTCTAAATGAACTAGCTGGTAATGAAGAAAACATAACACACATGAGGCTTTCAAAAGAACAAGGTCAACATTTGGGACATTGATAGATGATTCCCTAACTTCTAAATGAACTGGCTGGTAATGAAGAAAACATAACACACATGAGGCTTTTAAAAGAATAAGGTCAACATTTGGGTCATTGATAGATGATTCCCTAACTTCTAAATGAACTGGCTGGTAATGAAAAAAACATAACACACATGAGGCTTTCAAAAGAATAAGGTCAACATTTGGGTCATTGATAGATGATTCCCTAACTTCTAAATGAACTAGCTGGTAATGAAGAAAACATAACACACATGAGGCTTTAAAAAGTTCTAATAAGGTTGACATTTGGGACATTAGATCCCTAATAAGATTGTAATGTTTCATCAATTTTATTTCTACTGCACATATATGTAGACTGGAGCTATTAACTTTTATAAAACCAACACAATACACCTGTCCATTGTAAGTTAGTCTGTCTGAGTCATGTGCAATTATTAAATCAAAAACAAATTATTGTATGTCAGAAAATTAAAAATTCTGAAATGTTACCCAGCCAAACACTTTTGTTAGCAAAACTGAAATGCATCTATTAACCAGGTTAACTAGCTATCATCTTTCTTGAAATAAATGAAAATTCAAACTTTGACTAAGTATAAATAGATGGGATTTAAGAACATGGTGAAGGTTTTTCACGTATCAACAAATTAAGTAAGTAAACAGTACTAACTCACTATATGAATATATAATGCAATAATGAAATAAACGTAAAGGATGCAATTGAAGCTCAAGGCTGTTCTTTTACATTTTTTCCTTTTTTTCTTTTTTTAATTCTTTTTCTTCTTTTTTTCTTCTTTTTTTCTCTTTTCACATAAATATTCAATTGTAGCTTTTAGAGTGTCCCAAATTTTTTTAAATTTTTAAGTCTTTATGTAATTATTAATAGTGTGTCCCCTGTTATTAGAAATGCTAAATCCTATTGACACAAAAAAATAGTTACTGTTGTTGTTTGAACAATTTTCAAAGATTTTTTGGCCAAGCCAAACTACAAATTCAAATCCAAAGACTTTTAATGCCCAATATAAACCCAGAATGAGACATTATGTAGGTCTTACTGTACCTTCAGCTCTTGTAGCTTCTGTGTGATTGTTGTTTGAACTGCCATTTGAATCTATAAATAAATAATTTATTCAACAGAAGAGGAAGGGCAGGGTTGTTCATAGACACTATTGACAAATATCTACAGGTGCTATTCTGCTTAATGTCCTTTTCCACACTTTCCCTGCTTAGGCCTTAAAAATAAAAAATAACAAAAAAATTCTGGTTCTTTATTTAGCAAAAAATTGGTTCAGGTACTGTTACTCTATATATGTTCATTTGGTAGTTCCTTCAGCCCTCCAGCTCTGAGAGTGCTGTTATCAATGGAAGCCAACCCCCTCCCTCCCTCAGTGCTCCATTTTATGGGCATTTGAAGCTACAGCTGTGCACACCGATCAGAAGAAAGACAAAACAGGTGTGCAGTCATCAGAGATTGAACTGGGGACCTCTAGCTCCAAGGCTGCATATCAACTTGATCAGGGCTAGAAATAACAGCCAGGCAGGTGCCAGGCAGATTGTCCAGTCAAACATGATTTTGCTCGGACATACATGTTTTTGGCTGGACAAATTCAACCCATCCCAACTAGTTGCAATAGAGACTACATTTTGCAAGTTACATGATCGACTGTAAACCTTTCAGCACCAATTAGCCATCATAACTGACAAATAGAAATTTTGCAAACTGTCTCAACCAAAAGTCCATCTAGTTTGGTATCATATTTTTTTTGGGAATGTGATAAGACTGAATAATTTCTAACATGATTGTCAATGTCTCAAAACTGAATTTCCTTTTAAAGTGCAAATGACTGGACAACATATCCGGTCATCCACAGATTTGTCTGGACAATGCTTGATTCTGACTGTTGACTGGCCGATATTTTGAGCCCCGTTACCAGTACAGTATGTTAATGAAAAAATTGAGTAATTAGCTAATGAAAACAAACTACAAACTTAAGCTTGTATTTAGAAGATATAAACTGAAATATTCTATTGACTGAAAATTATCACCTTGTTTGATGAAGAAAATGCTGACAATTTTAAACGGCTACCCACAATGAATCTAGCACAACTCAGTCCTGTAATATTAAAGATTGAGCAGCAATGTAATTAGGGTATGATTGAACCTAAGATATCACTAAATCATTAACAAGCTCTGGAAAGCTGAGATTGAGGCTAAAACGATAGTAGGAGACAATAATATAACATTTGGAAAGCTGCCACATGTGGCCATCAACAAACAGAATTTATTCTGACTTGTATTAATTGCATCTAATATATTCATTTGACAGTTAAATAAGTCCTCAATATATACATTTGAGTTTAAGATATCATAAGTTTTCATTTGTCTCTCACAACAAAAGATTTCTGAATTTTATTAGTGTCTGACAACCTGTCCCTCTCTGGCCCTAATATTAAACAATGGCTGTGAAAGTTAATAGTCTTATGGCACCTTCCTTAGAAGAATAAATAATCAGTGTACATAGCCCTGTAGCAGCTGGATTGGTAATACCTAGTAAGTATATATTGGCTCCATGGCTGCACCAATGTCAATATGGGATATGTTTTCTCCAACTAGCTGGTAGTATAATATGGAATTACTGACTCAGAACAGCAATTAGTTTATAATATTATATAATATTATATATTCATTTGTTATATATGGGTCTTTTGTTCAATATGGCTTTTTCTGGCATTTTTTATTGGTTAAATCTAACATGCACTGCATTTATATATGCCCATAAAAGCTTATTTTTCTTTACTTTTCGCGTCAATTGCATTAATTCCAAAACTTACAAAGATCAATATCATTAATAAAACTGTCAGTTTTTGGACGATTTGCAGATTTTTATGGTGAATTATTCTAATTCATCAGTTGTATTTTCCTCACCCTTCAAAGACTTTGAAAATACGTCGTGACTTGTCAAAATAAATCACGATATAAATCTCAATATTTTAATTTGTATTTACCAAATGTTACGAATGTGTGACATAAGCTGTGAAGGGGTCTATTAAACTATTATGTTTTTCAGACTGAGAGTTTTATGTTGCCAAAGCCTGTCAAAACCTCTGAATTTATAAAATAATATGCATTAAACACCTATGGTGTCTAGAAGCATTATGCACGAGATTATTTCTTCTTGCACAGTCTATTAGTATTATTAGTGAGCTATCTCCACTGTTGCATAATCAAAATGAAAAGCATCATAAAGGGAGGTCCTTTTTTCTACATTCCTAAGCGAAGATGCCAATTCTCCCGCATTTTGCAGGAGATTTACGCATTTTCACTCGATCTCCCGCTCTCCCGCATTTTACAGAAATCTCCCGCATTTTTAAGGAAAATTTAGATAAAATAAATTATGCAACAACAATATGCTGTTCGTTATGTTCCTGACTCAGGAGAGACCATAAACTAACAAGGGCAGTGTTCGTATTATCGCGTTTTAGGCTTCCATACAGGGTTGTGGTTTGAGAAGGATTATCCAAACAGTTTTATGTTTAAATAGGCCTCAAGGGAGATATGATGCGAGGCAATGTGAACAATAAACTTCCAGCCACAAATAAATCTCCCGCATTTTGAAGTTCAAAGGTTGGCATCTCTGCCTAAGTCATTTAAGATATAAAACTTCTTTATGTTTTTGCTATCAGTTTCTTCTTGACTGTTGATAGCAAATGCTTTCGTCATACTTAATAACTTGAAAGCTAAGTCTACGACAAGATCAAGATGGCACCAAACAACCGGACTCCGGCCCATAACCCTTTTCACGCCTGCTTCGTTATTCTTTTCTTTTCTTAAAACTTTGAGGCAATTTCTAAGTACGAGATAAAAGATCAGCTTACCTCTAAGCATTGGCAATCGATCAGACAAGCAATAGATTTAAGCAACAAAGCGAAAGATTCGAAAGATTATGACCTTAGAACAGACATTTGTTATTGTGCAGCTACTTCGTAGGTGCATGCACAAAAAGCCTTTTAAAAAGTTTCTCACAAGGGGGAGGGGGAAGGGGTGCACGGGAAGGGTTCTCTATGTCCTCTAGCTCTAGCTAACCCTGGGAGGGCCGGAGGAGATAAAAACCATAAAAATTTTCCATGCACCCTAAAAATATCTCTCAGTTTGAAAATAAAAACACCAATTGAAAATTGACATTTTCCCCTGAAACTTAGCGCCGACCCGCACGCGCGCTAGTTTTTCAGACTAGTTCCCTCGATCGTGTTCAGTTGTGCTGACATGATATATGAAGTAAATAAAGACGCGCGCAGGTAATAGATAGGATGTTCGCCCCGCCAAAGTCTTTTGTGTTATAATATATTCCGTATATCAGTACGCGCGTTTACCAATACAAGGGACTGCAAGCAGTCTATAAGTTTGCTTTTTTCAAACCGAAAAAATATCAGGCTTTTGGTTTAACACAGGTTTTCCGTTAACAAATACCGGACTGATTATTTTAACCCCTAAAAAACGGAGTACCCCTCCCCCACCCTCCGGGCCTCTTAGTATAAGTTAATATTTTTAAACCGCAAAGTTCTTTTTACGAGTTTCTGTGATGTTTCTGTTCTTGACGCCGCCTCCAGTGAGTCAATTTGCAATTTTTATAGCCAGAGAGAAGAATTATCTTTATAATACCATGGGTGACAAATTACTCCTTAATTTTCACGCGAAATTTCATTCGTAATTTGTAATTTCACATGTGAAATTACAAAATTGCCATGG
>JAOBRD020602402.1:0-15752 GCA_027575215.2 Hydrozoanthus sils
AGTTGTTCCACTATCTGTAACATATCCTTGCAAGACCTCATTTCCTCTTTTAATAGGAGATGGTAGAGGTTCTGAGTACCTCTTATGAAGTCATATACGCCCAGGACTTAAACGTGGGGTTTTACGATAAATGGTTCCAGAAAGTTTCTGCTTTACCACTTTATCCTTAAGCTTTACTGTATAAAATATGGTCAAATTATTTGTTTTCAAGTTTGGTATTTCTTTGTATGTTTTGACGGCTGTCCCAAGTCGTGTTCAATTCGTATCAATATTTCGCGAATATTAAACTTCTGCATATTGATGTTTCTACTAGAGTTCCAGCAGTTGACGCGTTTCTTATTGTCTTAGCTACTCTTGGATAGTCGGAAAACCTAAAACGTTTGACAGCCGTTATGAGCTCCGAGGGGTTACGTATGATTTGACGTTCTTATCCTAGAAGATGCAAGGTGTTAGAGCAGAGGCAGCACCTTCTGCTCAGTTATTTTAAGACCCTGAGTGAAGGTCTGGCACCGGGAATCGAACCCGGGCCTCCCGCACGGCAGACTGGTGCCTTACCAACTAGGCTAACCAGGCAGTGGTCAGTATTCTATGCAGGGTTTTCAATGTATAAATTATTAGCTCTTTTAGTTTTTCTTTTACATGATTACATTGATAGGCGTAAATATGTTGTTTACTGACTGTTTACCTGCTGTTTGCCTCTTCAGCACAGAGAAATCCCATTCCAACAACATCATTTCAGAAATATGTTTACCGGCTGCACGAAGATGCCAGTTTTGAATGGCAGCCACAACTAGACGGTTTTGATTTCCAGAAAATGCTTACATCGTTGCAAAAGATCAAGATCAGGATGAATTATGCTGACCAGGGCACTGGCATGCTGGATAATGTGTTTCTAGAGACAGCAGTTTATGATCCATCAACTCCTAATCCAGTTAGCTGGGTGGAAGAATGTACGTGTCCCCCTCCATACAGAGACAGTTTTTGTGAGACCTGCGAGAGAAGCTATACAAGACAAAATGGAAAGGCAGACATCTATGATTTGTAAGTGCTTGATAGTTTGTTATTTAGTATTTGTTTGTTTGATTTCTTGAAAATTTTAAAACAAATTAAATACAAGAAAGTTCATAAAACCCATAAAATACTAGTGCAATGAAGTAATAAAGTTTAAAAAAATTGCATGACGTTTCGACTTTAGCTAACGCCCAGTGATTGATATATGTACATATACAAAAAGACAATAATAGATTACTCAATCAAAACATTCCTGAGAGCCAAAGTACCCAAGGAAAACTCACAGTTGATTAGTAAAAAGGTTCTGACCGCGTATTTAAGCTTTGTTTGATGTCTCCTGTTAACATTTATAATTTCATAGACTGAGCAATCCAGCTAAGGAATCTATAGACCGTTATCACGCTAACATTGCATAGAAATATGTCAAGTTCTTCGGGAAAACGAGTCAAGATTTAATTTCATCACATCAATATTAGTAGAGCTACAACGTTTCATAAAGATTGGCCGCAATTTGACGGAGATTAGAAGCTGTGAATCTTGAGAATTTTCCAACGAATGGCATGGTGGACGAGCATCGACCCCCGTCCAGCCTCGTTTCCATGTTCTCCCCATACATTTCTCTGTAAAGATAAGGGCAGAAGATGAAGTTTCAAATTCTTATATCTAAATTAATTTTTTTGGGAAACGTTTGTGAAATTTTTCAATTTTGCTAATACTAATGCGCTAATTATGATGCTGGTCTATTCAAAAATATTTGTTGTAAAGTTGAAATGTAGTGTATTCTAATTCAGGTGTGTCCCATGTGAATGTCACAACCATGCTGATGTTTGCGATCCCGAGACAGGAGTATGCAACTGTACTGAAAACACCACTGGTAAGAACTGTGACGTTTGTATTGGCGGTTACTATGGTAACCCCACACGTGGAACACCTGATGACTGCAAGCCATGTAACTGCTACTTTGCCAGCCGCTGTCTTCAAATCGGTGTGCAGGTTATTTGTACTGACTGCCCCGAAGGGCATTCTGGGAATGACTGTGGAAATTGTGCTGATGGTTACTATGGTGATCCTAAAGGCTTGAGGGGTCCGCCGACTAGATGTCAGAAGTGTAACTGCAGCGGAAATATTGATCCTAATGCTGTTGGAAACTGTAACTCCCTCACGGGCGACTGTTTGAGATGCATTCATAACACCAAGAATGGTCCATTAATGAGATGCGAAGAATGCCAAGATGGTTACTATGGCAACGCTGTAGGGTATCCGAAGCCATCTTGTACAGGTAAAAGAGGAAAATTATTTTTGCTGTAGCTTTGAGATTAAACAACAATCTTTCCACTGTCTTTTTTTTATTCTTTGCCTTTTGCTCTTTTTTTTGAAAAAAAAAAAGCCAAACAAGAGTTCTCAAAATTAAGATGTTTTTTTAATAAGTTGTTTTCATTACAATACAACTGTGAATGCAAAAAAAGCAAAAGTGAAAATGGAAAGCCAATAAAGAAACTAAACTGAACTAATTGCTTACTAGTGAAATCTGGAAAGAAAATTCAAATTGTCATTCACGTTAATTTTTTTCGTCCTACAGCCTGTTCGTGTTACCCCCCTGGCACAGCCACACCCCCCGGTCACAGACCTTCAGAACCACTGCCTTGCGATGAGAATGGCCGATGTACTTGCTTGGTAAACGTTGTTGGTGACAAGTGCGACAGTTGTCGCCCTGGATTTTGGAATGTAGCTTCAGGGAAAGGGTGTGAGCAGTGTCGGTGTAATGCGTTTGGTGCCACGGGAAACAACTGCAGTGTTCAAACAGGACAGTGTCCTTGCAAACGCGGTGTGGCTGGCCGTCGGTGTGACATGTGTAAACCGAACTACTACAGGTTCTCAGAAACTGGCTGTACACGTAAGTTGGGCCGTCATGAAAGGTTTGGATATTTATTTGCTGTCGGGAAAAAATCTTACTGTAGTTCATTTGCATAAAAAAATAAAGAGTGGTAAGGTTGTCAAAACGTGATGCAACTATTCAGAGCTTGTCCTTTATCACTGTTTTCTGATAAGAGTGAGACCGTTGAAGGCGTGTTCACACTAGGGGCATACGTTTCCAAGGAGGAAAAATACGGAATTCCCTTGATGAAAAAATGAAACACTATATTTTAGGACAGTTCAAGAAAAACCTCAAACATAGCATGATTAATTCGCATGGAGCTTTATTTTCTCTCAAGATTGTTTATTGCGCTACAAATTTTTTTTTAATTTCTTTTAGTTTTCGTCAAAATAAAAAAAACATTTATAATGTAAAAATACTTTCTGTTCCCCCTTTCACTAGCACTATGGTTATTCGGGGGAACCTGCTCCCCAGAAAAAAAAATTAAAATATGTAAATATGTAATATTTAAATAACTAAAATGTGTAAATATGTAAATTGTAAAACAAGAAAAAAAAGGTACAAATGTTATACAAATATGAAAGGGGCAATAAATAAAGGTAAAGGTAATAGAGGTAAAGCGCAAGGACATTCATACTTAGAAATTTGTGAAGCAAGAGCAAACACAAGCGCAAGTTAGGTGCAAGAAGAAGGAAACTTTTCTCTCCTTACGTCTGCATTTGCGTTAACGTCTCTAGTGTGAACACACTTTCAGAGGTTTACTTGTCTAATTCCGTCGGCTCATTTGCTTTACTCTAAACAACGGACTTTCCTTTTAGTTTTGAACTGTTAAGTATCTTGCATAGTAAAGAAAATACCAAACTGTATGTGCAGAAAAGCCAGATAGTTGTCGCCATTTTCTTTCCGAACAAGTACAATGGTCTCACTGCAAACTCATATTTCCTCGAATGTTATTGGAATACATAACCCAAAAAATGACGTAACCATGACGGTGCTAAAAGTACATTAGTCATTACAATTCTTTTCTATCTTCTTGCCGGCAGCGTGTAACTGTAATGTTCAGGGATCCCTGAATGTGTCATGTGACGCAAACGGAATGTGTACGTGTCGACCAGGAGTCCTTGGTGTAAAGTGTGACATGTGTCAGGAAAACCATCACAATCTCTTGGCAGGGTGCATCAGTAAGAACATGATTTAGTACCGATTTAAATATTTTAATTTTCTAATCTAGTATCTTTCCTTTCCTTTCATCTAATAAAGAAAAGGTTTTTCGAGACGTCATTTGACGTAGTTTGAAACCTTATTCACTTACTATTTTATGCTTGTCTTTCAAACTTCCAGTCCTAGTTGTATTGGCAAATTCTCCCAACTAGAGTGGTTAACCTTTTCAGTCCCAATTATATTGGTAAATTCTCCCAACTAGAGTGGTTAACTCATTCAGTCCCAGTTGTAGTGGCAAATTCTCCCAACTAGGGTGGTTAACCCTTCCAGTCCCAGTTGTATTGGTAAATTCTCCAATCTAGAGTGGTTAACCGTTTCAGTCCCAGTTGTAATGGTAAATTCTCCAATCTAGATTGGTTAACCGTTTCAGTCCCAATTGTATTGGTAAATTCTCCCATCTAGAGTGGTTAACCCTTTTAGTCCCAGTTGTAGTGGTAAATTCTCCCAACTAGAACTCATAGTTTTCATTAAACAAGTTTTCTTATTACCCGCATGTCTTACTCTGTATGTGTTATGTAAGGAGAAGTTGTATGTTGATAACTGACTGAAAGGATTACCCTTAGTGAAAGTAGTTATAGAAAGGTTTCACCCCAAATGTTATCATTTTCAAATGGTAGGGTGCCCCCCTTGTTACGATGACGTACAAAGTGTTGTGAATCGCTTGAGGATTAACATTCGGGAACTGGTGTGGATCATCGATAACTGGAACTCTTCTGGCAAGGTTATTGTTGATGTAAACTTTGAAAAGAAACTGAAAGAGCTGTCAGATGCCATTGAGAGATTGGTTCAAAAAGCAGAACAAGCCAGCGATTGGGATTTAGGAATCCAAGACCAGATCCAAGTTTTAATTAGGAGGTACGATTACTGTATGTTACGTTATTTACCCTTTAGTTTTTTTCATTATCTATTTTTTTGGCATTAGATTTAAAGACAAATACAGTCAAGCCCCCTCAGGGCAAACACCCAGATAAGATGGACACCTTAGCCCCTCAGCCGTGTGCCTTCTCGGTCATTTACTTTATTTTAAGTCTCTGTAAGATGGACGCCTCTCTAAAACGGACTGTTGAGGCCAGTCTCGAAGGTGTCCGTCTAAGAGAGGTTTGACTGCAGATAAACTCTCACTGACTTTCTTCTCACTTGGATTTTGATTTTCATTGCAAAGTGCGTTTGTTATAAAGTAATAATGACAAAAAGACGTTGTGAGGAATTTTTGTATATCATGTGTGAACTTTTTATCTGCACTTGATGTATAGTCTCCATGGGAAACAATGAAGTAGTCAGATTAAACAATTGCGTGACTGCTACGGTATCTTAGTCATTCCGATTGCTTAAACAAAGATTTTCGTTTGTTCTTTAAGTGTTCAAACGTCCTTTTCTTGCTTGAATAAAAAGAGAAAGATAAAAACTCTGTGAAAACTTTGACGTAGGCTTTTCATTGCCATGGTTCAAGTTTTGAAACGCAGATAGAATATTAAGAAGACCTTTTACACGGGGGAACTGATAACAAGGGACTACAACTTGCTTTTTCCAGGGTATGAGTCAGCGTGCTAAATGGTTCGGTCATGGTACTCGGAGAGAGATTTGAGATAAAGTTCCTTTTCTTAACCTTTTTAGTCCAAGTAATTTATCAACACATAACTTCTCCTTACATAACAAATACAAGATAAGACATTTGGTAATGAGAAAATAAAACTTGATCAAACATAGCAAACAACTGAAAATGAAAAGTTAAATTTCCCAAACTTGTTCCATGGAAAGTATGCGCTGTAGTAGGGAGAATTTACCAGTCTAACAGGAGCTGAAAGGGTTAAACTTCCAGCAATTTCTAACCGTAGTTAGAACTTTGATGGGGTCATGTCTCGTTGTTTCAGGCTTCTCTTTTGCAATTGCTTAAATTGTGATAAAAACTGTCGTTGTATATAACCGCTGTACAAATCATAATCATTATTGTACAACCGTTCAAACGGCATAAATGGACCCACTAGGATTGACCTGCTCCCAACAGATGTGGCTTCATAGCTCAGTTGGTTAGAGCACAGCAAAAGTATCACAGTGGTCACAGGCTCGAATCCTTAATTTTTTCAGACTTCACGTTCGCAATTTCTTAGATTGCGTTCATAACCGCGAAGATCATACCATAACGTCATTGGGTATAACCGCGGTTCAAATAACAATACTTGTTTGTTAGAACTTCAATATCAAGGTATGACGTATTTTGTATATAAACACGTGTAATAATCTACAGATACTCGTGTACATTTGATTTGCATGACGTAAGTTTATTTTATTTGTGTCTCACAGGGCTGACAGCATACAGATGAAGGCCGTAGAGGCGTGGTCCAACTCAACACTAGCCGAGATGTCCTCCCACGAGGGAGTCACCAACTTGACCGTGGCCGGGGAATCCTTGTCCAGGTCCCGGATGATGCTGGATCGCATCGCCGCAATTATAATGAAAGATGGAATGAAGGCTCTGAATGAAAGCATTTTCTCTGCCAACAATACTGGAGATCTTGAAAAGCGTTTGATTGAAATGGCAGCAGAAGTATGTAGTGCAGATTAAGTACTGGTTTCTGCAGTTAGAAAATTAGGTGTTGTTTTCTTTGCTTTCTTTGTGACGCCCATAAAACGTGAAATTTTAATCAAATTACAACAGCTGCATGTTTTTCAATCAATGTGAGCATCTTCACAGATTATCAAACTCTGACATGCTGTAATTAACCAATGGCAATATTAAAAGAAACATATAATTGTTCCATCTATTACTCCTATGATCGTCCAACATGTGTGATGGCTCAAGTAGTGCTGCGTTGCCAAAGAGTAATCCACGTTCCCGAGAGGAGTGTGGGCAAGTGTGAGGGGACTGGGGTTTGGATTATCCGGCTTTTCTTGGGTTGGTTCGTTCTCTCTTTACTACTGTAGTTGCCTGGATAACTCAATGGTAAGAGAACCTGTCTTTGGGTGTCGTGTGTTCGATTCCTGTTCGGGGCAGTTTGGGTATTTTTCTTTCTCGGTTTTTGTCACACTTGCCTTTGATACATTACAACATGTCAGAGTTTGATCTCTCTGAAGATAATCACTTTAAGCAAATTAGGTTGAAGTAATAACACTGAAATTAAACGATTGACCTTGCCACGCCGGTAATACTTTTCAGGCAAAGAAACTAGCCAGTAAACACGAACGTGAAGCTGACCAGATCGAGAAGGGAGCTCAACGTGCATTGAACGTATCCATTGAAGCAACAGAAGTGACACGGAACGCTATACTAACTCTAAACCAAACTCACATTGACTTGGCGGATATTTTACGACGGTTGAGGCAGGTGGAACTCCACAGCCAGTTCACATCATCGAACGTTACAGCAGCAAAGAAGAGGGCCGATGACTCGCTGAGTGAAGCAGAAAGCATTTATAATGATGCAACAGCTCCCTTCCCAGATATTGGCCTTGAGGCGTTACGAAGTAAGTAGATTCCATCCTTTCTTCTTGCATTTGGCTCTTTACTTACCAGTTGCTTGGCATACTAAACAACAAGAGGGTAAACTTTACTAAAACAGGGCACACTTAACAACACTAGAGTATATTAGACAGGAGCTGTTTTCAGCAAGTTAGTGGCCAAGGGGTAAGTGTGTTCAAACTCGTAATACTAGGCTCGTGAGTTTTGAGCCCTGGGCAAGTTATTTAAAGGTTGATTAACAATATTCGGTTAATTTTTAGCAAAACCTATTGGTTGTCATGGTGATTAACCGTGAATTAGACTACTCGTCTTTGGAACAACTCAGCCTTGATTAGAACACTGTTGTATACTTGAGCAAGACACTTTACCCGACACAGTCGACTCAGCTTTATAAATGAGTTACAGCTTCTGCTGGGGGCTAACCTTCGATGGATTAGTGTATTGTCCAGGGGGAGTCAAAGACTCTCATCCGTGTAACACTACGTCCTGTAAACCGGATGTTAGGGCCGGCCTAGCGAACCACTTGGCTTGAGAAATGCTTTAGCTTAAACAGCTGCTGGAGACGTTGTAAAACAGTAGAACGATTCTAACGGCAGTAGAACACGCTCGGCAATAAAGTAGATTCTGAAAGCTACTGTAAAGGAAAGCACTATACCAAAAAGAGTTTTACTATTCATTTTCACTGTATTTTTGGAGTCTAGTTTCATCTCATTTGGATGAATATACCTATTAACCCTTGTCTTGCTAAAACAGTTTCACATAAACTAAAAAATGTTTAACTTTGAAACCACTGCTTGAAAACCTACAAAGTGACCATTCATTTTCTTTGTCTTAACAAGTACATTCTCAAAATGACTATTGCTTGTAATTTTGTTGAGATTTTATAATTTTGATTTTAAAAAAAATAGCAGGTTAGGGTTAAGAAGCATGTTAAGAGATGGTGATTTTGAATCGCATTAATGCCCTAAACATCAAGTCTTATTTACACAGTTGCTAAAATTTTGATAGTGACTTCGAGACGGTGCTCAAAACCGTTTGGTTCGTCATTACCGTTTGATATCACACATTTGTTGTTTATTTTATGTTACCAAACCTCTTGAAATAAAAAAAGCTCAATTCAATTTTCTCGTCGCATACGCAAGTTTAGCTAACTTTCTTTAATCGTGAACCATATAATTTAGATAAAACCGAGAAGGCTGAAATGGAAGCTCTGGACAAAATAAATAACGCACGAAATTTGATGGACGAGCTGGAAGCTTTAGTTCAACAATTCGATGTAAAAGAAGACGATGTCCGCAAGAAGATGGCGCTGTGGGCAGACCTAATGGCAAGACTGAAAAATCTTACTGAGCAGGCTAGACTGGCCAACCTTACAGCTCATGCTGCCGTTAAGAAAGGAGAAAACATTCTGAAGCAAGCGTATGCTCTTCTCAGGCTCCTTGAGGTGTGTTGACAAACAATAAACACAAACAGGAATACGTAAAAAATTGCGACCTTTATATTTACCCATAATTCCTAGCGCAGAAATGTCTAAAATTGCCCATAAAAACCCAAAGAGAGAATCTGTAAACCTCAAACTTGACATACACAGTGTTGTTAGTACAAGGAAGTGTTTTACCAAGCGTCACCTTCCCTGAACATTTTTAGCGGTGTACGGTTCGCAATGCATTGTTGTTAAATAGACAACCGCCATCTTGTTTGCTGTTCTCTTGTGGAGACTTGCACTCTTAGCCTTTCTATCAATATATTGTTCGCCCTTAACCGTTTTAGCCCCAGATACGCCAAATCATGACTGCTAAATTATCCCAACTAGAAACCATACTTTTCGTTTTAACAGTTCAGGAGAACTTTTCTTTTCGTCTTCAGCAGTTAGCAATGTTTCACTTTGATCCATTCCCGTTTTCCCATTAGCAAATGCTTTATATTATTTGAGTAACGTTAGGAGAAGTAAGATGTTGATTAACTGGCTTGGACTGAAAGGGTTAATTACTCTAGCAAAATATGCTATTTGGTTGCAAGAGAAAGAGAATTAGCACTCATAGCAAACTGTCTCAGATGTAAAGCAAAATTCGTCCAAAGGAAAGTACCGTAGCGCTCTTATAAGCCACCAGAGGACTTATTTAATTTTAGACCTTCCAGACGGTGGACTTATTAGAGCGGGGGGGGGGGGGTTATTTAATAATTATCAATAGCCAAAGACATAAACATAAGATGAAGTCATGGTACTAAACATATTGAGTAGCAACTAGTAACTCTTTGTTCCTCTGGTGTTTTAAACCAGCACTTTTCAAAAACTAGAACAGATGTTGACAACCTATACTCGTGACACAGTACGCCTATTTTTAAAACTTGGAGCTCTAGACGGGGGGCTTATTAGAAAGGGGGGGCTTATTTAAAATTTTAAGCTCTAGATTGGGGGCTTATTAAAGAGAGGAGCTTATAAGAGAGGGGGGCTTAATAGAGTGTTTACAGTATGTGAGATAACCAGTATAATGGCACTAAGGCATAATGAGTCAGAGAAGGAATTTAAACTTGTATTGAGCCCTAAAAATAGTTTGATCTTTAGTGTTATCAGCTGTGGACAGCTGTTTCAAACTTGTTGGTCCTCATAAGAACTACGAAAATATCAACAAAATTGTAAGCACTGCACTTGTTGGATCGAGGTGGTGACGAAAACTAGCAGTGTGCTGATTATTAAACTATGCATCCAGTTGGAACATGGTATCTGGGTTCCACTAATGCCTTGTTCTAATTATCAGCTAAGCTGTTTCCTCTCGATAGACCCGTGGTCTAATTTATTACTTTATTCAATTCCATCACCTTCTGGTTAGCCCAGTTGACAAGGTGCCAGTCTGTTGTGAGGGAGACCCGGGTTGGATTTCCGGTGCCGGACCTTCACTCAGGGTCTTAAAATAACTGAAGAAAGGGGTGCTACTTTTGCTCTAACACCTGCAAACAGTTAGACCTTCGCATCTTCTCAGAAAAGGACATTAAACCGTAGGTCCCTGGTGGCAGACCTAGAAAGGGACCTCAAGTCCTATTGCCCATTCTCCCATGACTCCTTGAGTCAAAATGTTATAAAACAAAACAGAGTCAAGGTATCTGGTAATAATTTTTGTACCTTGTGTATATGTGTATACATCGAGAGTATATTTCAAGATGACCACGTATACATGGTGATTATATATAACTCCAAAATCGAACCTCTTCCATTTTATCACCCCACAAAAGTCAAAACAAAAACAATTATAATAATTAAAAACAAACATTCTAATTAACAATATGAAGATAAAATATGAACAAAACAAACAATTACTATCTAATATAATATATAATCACAATAAAAGATAAAACTTTTAGATAAAAAATAATATAATTACCAAATATTAAATACAAGTGCTAATAAATTATAATAACTCATTCATTCACTATTATATTATTGATTGTATCCTGAAAGACACTGTTCTTTTTGGTTAAGTTCTCTTTAATTTGGAGGAGGAAAATGTGCTAATGGATGATTTTGAGTGTTGGTGATATCAACCCATAATAATAATATATTACAGGTCAGAAGTTCATAATAATAATAATTTATTGTCAGAAGTAGCAACAAGAGTACTAATAGGAGTTACATAGTTTAAATACCCAGAGCAATGTTTTAGTGAAGATGGTTCTATGGCCAAACAATTCCAAGCACTTGGTACAAGTGTTCTGGAGACCACAGCTCAGTATTACATTGTCTCTCAATCTCTTTGTTGTATTTTTCTATTCCTCCTAGAAACCCAATATTTATTATTGCATATTTCAGAAACTTTGGTGAGTCTTCTTTCGAACAGGAATAGTCTGGCAATCTATCAAGCATTAATTATGACTGTCAGTTGTGTATTTAAGTTCCAATTACTTACTCTATAAAATTTGATAGGTGAATAGGTAGGTAATTAATATAGACCAATAGGTTGACAGATTGAGAGACAGATAATGTAAGTAGCTAGTAAGGTTAGATAAGCACAAGATAGATAACAGATTACAAGAAAGATTCTTCATATTTTGCGGAATATTGTGCCGTTTTGTATTGGTTATAAAAATTACAAAAAATTACGATGGTAATTATCCAAGACACATGAAGTAATGTACATATGTACAGTAGTTCTTCGATTCCATTTTAATGATTTACTGTTGTAGTCTGTATACAAGGAGTTCACTAACAAACAAATAAAGTAAACAAAACAAGCACCTACCGAATTTGGAGTAGAAAACTCTTTGCTCAGTCCAAAATCCGTCAACACAACATGACCTTGTGAGTCCAAGAGAATGTTTTCCAGTTTGATGTCTCGATAAATTATTCCAAGCTGTAGTGAACACAAAATATAAAATTAAACTGAAAATTGTTACATCCAAGCTCGAAGATCGTTTTATCAAAACTGCATCGTGAAAAAATTATGTGAGCTTCTCAACTAATTTTTCAAGGATTTAGTTCATTTGGATTAAACCTTTAAAGGTGAAAACAATAAAAAATATTACGATTTTGATGACAAATACACGATTCAAACAAACCTTGCAGAATTGAATATTACGCAACGAAAAACTCCTAAATATCAATGAAGTTAGAACTAAACAAATATTAGGAATACCTCTTAAATACTAAAAACATGACCTTGAAGACGATCCGACTAAGATGCATAAATATCATGATCGGTTAAGATTGAGGTAATACTTACCCGGTGTAGATGTTCGATCGCAATAATAATTTCGCCAATGTAAATTCTAACTTCGTCTTCGCTGAATTTTTCTCGCTGATACAAATGTGTAAACAACTCTCCCCCGTTCACATAATCTGCAGTAAAAAATATCAAGAACTTAAACTTTGTACTATGTGCAAGCTAACAGAGGCAGCCAGACCAAGAAATTAAACTAGCTATAGAACTTTGAGCCCTGCAAAGGCTGAAGCTCCCCAGTTGCAGCGATTCACCTTCACTTCAGACAAATTAAAACTAAGGAGCTTCCATATCATGGACGTGACAAGCTTGTTAAACAAACTTTGACCTGGCAGAGATACTAAAGAAAGAACCACCATGTTTTTGTTCAGTGTTTGGATTGCGTCAAAGCACGTACCCATAATAAGATGGAGTTTCGCTTCGGTCTGGAAAGCCCAATGGAGAGTCACCAGGAACGGACAACTTCGAACTGCTTCAAGAACCTGTCTTTCCGTGCGGGTATGTTCCGCTGTTTTTGCTTTTTGGATTATTGTTGCCTTCTTAAGAACTTTCATAGCAAACAGACAGCCATCACGATGACCTCCCCGTTTCCTGACCAAAAACACCTTTCCATAAGCTGACAGAAAAAGGAATATATTATTGTTAGATCATCTGCAACACGGCTGGAAGACGAAGAAGTGAACCCGAAAAGTACTCCCGATCGATTCACGTCAGCGACAATCAGTGTTATTTAGTAAACAAAAAAACGCGAAGCACCCTTACCACCCGTTCCAAGGACCTTCAACAGCTCGAAGTTTTCGAGTCCAACTTTTTCTTCATGTCCTGTCAAGTTCGCTGCGAAAACGAGCACAGATCAACGGAATTAGATTTACAAAACCTATCCATTAGTCTAGCAGACGAGCCAAGGTGCCTGCAACACGGAAGGGTTCATACCATCTTTGAGCTCGTGGTGAACCAATTCCACATCTGGATATCCATTTGCCGTCATCGTGGCTTACTGCTAGTTAAAGGAAAAGCTTCCCCAGCTTTTAGTCGCAAAATTAATAGCTTTTTTTACGACATTTCGTTTCGGAAGCCGAACAATCCGTTCAGTTCAAGGTTATGGACTCCCGAATCCTTGTTTCAAACGACCTGATTGGCTAAGCAGCGGGACTGTATTTTGCTCACGTGACAAAAATATTCCCTTGAAAACATTTCACCTTCCGCTATCACGGTTTCGACGTGTTCGCGCAATTCGCACTTTTTAAGAAAGATATTTTAAGGATGGATGAAAAATATATCCAAACACCCACATTCATGGATAGAAACAAAATAAAAGAAAAGAAAGATCAATTTCAATAAAAAACGTGTGTAAACTGGTGTATAACGGAATGAAAAGTGACCTGTATCAAACAAATATTTTCCAAAAGCATGCAGCAAGAAATTCCTTAGGAATATAGCAATACAGACTTTTAAAAGTGATCGTTTTAAGAGGGTTGTTATCTAGCAACAGACAATAAAAGGGTTGGAAGAGAGTCCATCAGACGGCACCATTAACATGTTCAGTATTTCGAACACTCGATGAGCAACTGGTTGTGAAAATCTACTGTGGCGTTTATAACTTGACACAATGTTGAACATTTGGTTGGACCGGAAAACTGCAGAATACAATATAATAATACATTATTCACTTTCATATTTGATTTTAAGTTACAATAGAGTACTATAAATAGATTGTTTTTCACGTATACGGAAAAAAGAGATAAATAAAACTAAATATAGTGGAGCGTTTAGAAATTTCTAGCATCTAAGGTAACCTTAGGTTTTCTAATTAGACGCTATAAACAAGGCAAGGGCAGAAAAATGCTTCTCAGCATTATATTTAAAAGCATGGTATTTTTTTTTTCATGTGCGGCCGATGGCGACCTTTTTAGAAAATCACCGGTTACCGCTGCCTCTCGCAAAGAGCCACAAGTTTCGTTATGAATTTGATAAATACAACGCAAAGTATGGATTTTTCATTTCAATTTCAGTTTTAATTTTAATTTTATTTAATTTCACTTATTTTGTAAATATACATGAAAAAAATTGACATTTTAACAATTCCTTTTCTTGATAAATAACGAAGTATGAACGATCCCGTAAAACACTGGAAATTAACGCCGTGCATTTAGTCAACGTTGCGGAAATTAAATAAAAGATAAGTTTTTAGAAAGTTTGTTTGTTTCGCCCATGGCATCGACTGCACTGACGTCTTGGAGCGGGAGGGACTGGAACTATTTTTACACTTTTAAAAGTGGGTCCCCTGTGCACATAGTACTTTTCTGCAGCCAAAATGAGCACACGGTCACGAACGGATTTTATGGCGTTAATCCAACCATGTGAAGCCAGGAAAATGTTCAGGGAAGGAAATATGAACGGTCTATGTACATCAGGGTTTTGCCTTGGATATATGCAAGCCAACGTAGCTATCCTTACATCTGATTTAGCAGAAGATTTTAAGAAGTTTTGTCAGCTGAACGAAGCTCCGTGTCCATTGTTGTACTGTAGCAAACCAGGGGAGGTCGAAGCTCCGCCGCTCGCTGGAGACTCAGATATAAGGTTTGTTCAGTACTCGCGTTGCGTGAGAGTCTACGTCTGGCTTTAGCTTGAACAGTTATTCCTGGCGTAACAAATACTCAATAAATATCGATAGTAATCGATAACTAATATTATAATTAATCGATTCCTTTTCTTGATAAATATTCTTGGGAAAATTCCTGGCGTAACAAATACTCGATGAATATCGATAGTAATCGATAACTAATATTATAATTAATCGATTAATATCGGAGTTGATTGAAATCGATTGGTCGACGTTTTGTGATTATCGATTTTATTGATTTCTGTATTTAAGTGATCGATTTTATCGATTTTGACTGAAAAATATTGAAAGCATAAAAATGGGCGAAGATGGGCTGCAATTGGTTGATACGTTTTTCTGTTGAGTTTAGCCCATCATCACTTGCTCTAACTAATAAACAGCAACTCATAACTGATATTAAACCAATAAACAACTCCATAACACTTTAATTGCTTTATTGATATTGATTTATGAATTTGTTTGTCACTATGGGGTACTCAGGAAAATAAGTGAACCTAGCCAAATTTGTGATTATCAAATATTAAAACTAATTAATCAACAAATATTGAGTATTATTAAGTACTATCAATTAGTTGATTACGTTTTCAATGATCAAAAATATATATTTGTTACGCCAGAAGTTATTTCAGGTGTCCAACCGGTACCACTATAAATTAGTTTAATTTCGTTGATTCTTTTTTAACTATGAGAGCACTTAAAGTGGAAAAAATATATAGTTGTATCAACTTTTGGGGTTGATGAGAACATCACTTAGAAGATTTTTGCTGATGATGAAGCAGTTAGTAAGGGAGGGGAGGGGGGGGGTGAGGGGGGTACTCACCAGAATTATGGGTTGGGAGTGTGCTGCTGGTCC
>JAOBRD020602509.1:0-15751 GCA_027575215.2 Hydrozoanthus sils
CCGATCTTCTAATAAACTGTCCTCTCTAATAAGCCCCCTATCTAGAGCTTCCAGTTTCAAATAACCCCCCTCTCTAATACCCCCCCCCCCTCATTCCAACAAAAAGGCGCATGAGCTATCAGAAGTACACCTTTTGCTGTTCATTTACGCAAAATGGACATTCATTTACGTGAACAGTTGAAACAACACGGCAAATCGACATTCATAAGCACTTTCATAAACTTTCATAGCACTTTCATAAACTGGAACCGATCAGTGGCAAGAAGTGCCACTGCACAATACTTGCGGGAGGGAAGGAGGGTCGCAGAGAGACTGATCAGAGGGTCAAATAATCTATAGAGTGTCCAAAAGTGCAATTGTTCATCAGTTGATGCTATCGAATGTTGGTACAATGCAAATAGTGTTATTGAAAGTTCGTTCGCTTTAATGAAGTTTATGAAAGTGCTAATGAATGTCGATTCGCCGTGTTGTTTCAACTGTTCACGTAAATGAATGTATATTTTGCGTAAATGAACAGCAAAAGGTGTGTTATATAATGTCAACAGTTTTATCTGTTTCACTTTTTGAAAAGTGCTGGTTATAGCACCAGAGAAACACAGAGTTACTACCTACAATTAAATGGACTTCATGTCGTGTTTCTGTCTTTGACTATAAACAGCTTTAAACAAGCCCCCCTCTCTAATAAGTTATCCGTTTTGAAGATTTCAAATGAATAACCCCCCCCCCAGGGGGCTTATTAGAGCATTTACGGTAATTAGCTCACACTGTTTCCCAGTGTAGCCACTGCCTGGTAAGAAAAACTATTTGCTACAAGATTGGCTGCTTGGAATAGCACAATGCCTTGTTATACGTTGGGTGTTGTTTCTTTATTGTGTTGAAACCTGCCTGGAACTGTCTTATCTAGACGTCAATACATGTTACGATAATGTAAAAAAATACCGTTTCGCAGAGATGGGTGGAGTTTAAATCCACCAAACACGGAAATTTTGTGTTAGGAGATGTAGAAGTATCCTCGACTCTCCTTTGGTACGTCTGGTGCTTACTGGTGTCTACCTCAGTTTGAACCACTGTAGTTGGAGTAAAAACGATAAGGTTCGTTTATTTTGGTTTTTATAGAGATGATCCAAAGAGCATGCCATCTTTTGTTGGGAGCAGCAAAGCTGAAGAAGGTTGTGAAATTACTGTTCTTGGGGAAAACCTTTTTGCAGCTGTCAGGTAAATCATTTCAGTGTAGTCTGGTTCGTACAGTAAAAGAAGCAAACTCCCAGCTGAACTAAGCCTTCAGCTTCAGCAGAGTTATCTCGAAAGCTGGTATCATCATGTAAGCCGAGGAAAAGTCAATGTCTCCTGAAAAAAAAGCAATGTCGATTGTTACCCCTTATTTATTAGAGATTAGTTTAGCTTTTCTCGTACTTCTTTATCAGCTCTGACCTCAGCTCCGTTCTCCTTGATAATATCTTCTTGAAGATAAATCATCTTGTAACTTTCCAAGTGGTAATTAAAATTCAAATGATTACAGTTTTGAACAAAACATAAGGTCCGAAAATTTAGTCGTCCAAAAAATTTAACTTCCGAACATTTTTTGAAAGTTTTGAAAATTTACTTAATTTTGACTAATAACTCAATATCGCAAGTTTGGAAGCCTGGTGTGGTCAGGAACCTAATAGTAATAGTTTCAAAGTCAAACTCGGGTTCATAATAGAATCTTTTGGGTTTGTCTCGTCTTTTGAATCAAACTGTTTTAGTGCTTTGGTGTGTTCGGCGTTTCGTAGTTCCCCACGATTGATCGCGAAGGCGTAAGAGGTAGCACTTCTTGAGTTCTTCTAGTCCTCGATGGCGAGGGTCAACTTCTGATTGTACAAAATTTATGGGTAAATATGTCCTAAAGTTTTTGGTCCGAAATTAAAAATCCGAAAGTCATCAAGAAATCAAAGCGCAAATTGGAAGCATATATAGGCGCAATTGGCAGCCGCTTAAAAGTGGTCCATATATGCTGGTACTCATTTTACTGACCTAAGATAGGTGGAAAGCTAAGTAGCCTTTAGCGGGAAAGAAGGTCATCCAGTAATTAAGTAACCCCAACTCCTTGGATAGCTCTGCTCATGCAACAGTCCTCTCTTGAATATGAATATTTCTTTGTTTTAGCTGTACACATGTAAGTGATGACACCAGCTCTGGAGACAACTCTGTTCCAGTTGACATCTTGTTAGAGGATAACGTGCTGGTGTAGCTCTCTTCTATGTGAAAAGTCCAAATTATTAACAAGCCTCCCATTTTGCCCCCTCCTCCTCCTCTTTCCTCGTAAAGACTTTTCCCTTGAGAGTACCCACCCTAATGGCCAAAAATATCTTGGTGCTGAAATTGTGTTTCAGGATTGATGACACGCCATCTTACACTTTGCGAGAACCTCTCAATGGAGGGCTTTTTACCTGAAAATAACTGGATTCTAGTATTAGTCTGCAACTGGAAAGGCAAAAAAGTCCCCTCGTTGCTATAATTACCTAAATCGTGGTTAATACTGCTCTTGAATAATTACAAAAACGAGCTGATAATCTCAGCTTTGCAGGAACCTTACACTCTCTTACCAACTGGAATATCTACAACAAAGAATTACCTTGAGCAACATTTTTAACAGGCATGCAAAACTTTCACCACAATGACACCAATAAAATCCAGCTACAACCCTTTTCATCTACTTGGCAATCAACTCTGACTGATGAAATTTAAACTATGTTAAAATCTTTAAACCCAGCAGTACCCTTGGGGGTCATCCTGATATAGTTAAACCTTGCTAAACTCTTATTCAGTACCAGTGCACCTGGTGATCAACCATATATAATACAAACCATACCATGCTAAACCCATATAACTAGCAATATCCTTAGAGTTTAATGTCTTAAAATGTAAACCACCATCAAATTTCAATATTTTTTGAGACTTCATCAGTTTACGCCTAAGGGGTTTTTACCTGAGATGGGTGGAAATTTTCTCCAACAAAGATGATGGCACGAAGTCACTATACCAGTTCCGTAGGGAGAGGGGGGGGGGTGATGGGTGTACTCGCATCCCCCAGAGGCAGTAAGTCCACTTCTTTTGTTGACTGACTATTGGAAAAAGTAACATCGTATATGTTTTCTAAATTTATTTCAAATGAACTTCAAAAGTTTGAATAATATTAAGATTTTTAAGGTTGGTTTCAGTCTCAGACAACCTAATATTTAAATTGCCCGGGGGAGATTGCTCCCGGACGCCCTAATACTTGTGCCTTTGATACTCATTTGGTCCGTCTCCTTGTTCGATCGCACCCTCCCGCAAAAAGTCCAGGCTGTCGACCAGTATACTAAAAGTTGTTTACATTTTCCAGTTCATTCCTGAGCAATACATTAAAGAAGACAAAAGATAAAGGAAAGCAACGTGCAATGAAAGACGTGCAGAAAAGTTTAGTCGCTAAAGTTAAGGAAATGAACTACTCTCTGGGGCCTAGCAGTACGTCCATTAAAGCCCGGAATAAGAAAGTTGTTAGCAAGAGTTTCCACAAAGCCGGTATTGTTGTTCCTCTTGATGACAATGAAGTTGGGTACAGACCACTTTCATTCACTGATGGTAAGTAAGAATCAACTTTGCTAGTTGTAGAATCAGAAAGCTTCTAGGGAACCTGCACTCCCAAATTTTTTCTTATACGCTTAGGAACGTCTGTTTAGGATTCCAGAAAAAGTAACTTTTAAGGCATCACCTCGCCATATCGTTAAGGATTTTATGCAAAACGAGCAAGGTGAGCACTAAGGGAGCTGCCATCTTTGCGCTCGTGATCTAATCCGTGACATCACATGGTCAAATTCCAGTTTTTTATCGAAGAAATGTAAGCGCTTTGTTAAGTTGCTTAAAGAGGAAAACGTTTTCAATCTCTGCAGGATAGTTTTGCAAAAAACGCAACCAATACGACAGTCAGAACAAGACAATAGAGCTGATTCTTTTGACAGTTTGACGTTGCGACGTCAGACGTCAGTACAACGTGGCGGTTTCCATGCCCATTGGACTGGTTAATGCTTCCGTTACTCAATTTGCAGAATATTAATAAAAAATTGCTTTAGAAAGTACATTTTGAAATCCCAAATGGATGTTTTCAAACATTTCAAATCTAATTTTGGAGTGCGGGTTCCCTTTAAGAACATGTTGGCAGCAGACTACTGATTGTTTATTTGAGAACCCGCAAACCCTTCTTTCATGTCTTTCACTGATGATTTGTGTAGTTAACGACGATAATAAGAATATGTGAACTATTAATAATGGGAAAGATAACATTAGTGATGGTACATGGAACAAATATTATGGTGTAGTAGTTGTGGTGATGGTACAAAACTAATAATGATAATGCTGATTTAATGGATATAATAAATGATTTATAATATTGATAATAGTAATAATGAAAATAACTTCATTTCAACCATTAAGAACAATAAAAAATCTATAATATTAAAAACCATATTTTAATATTTACAATTAAAAAGAAAACCTTTGAAAAGGTAGAACTATTTACATAGGTATGGTGGTCGAAAGGCAATCAAAATTTGAAAATAAATTTTTGGTAAAGGAAAGTTAACCTCAAATTCTAGGCAAAAGTTTTTGAATGCAGTAGTTCTGCTACAGAGAGAATGAAACCTTCTCACTCTATATAACAGTTATAATAATAATAATAACGATAATGATAATAATAATAATAATAGTAATAATAATATTAATAATATAATGAATATGGTGCTAACACCAGAACCAACAATTTATCACTTTAGTTAGAAGAGTGAAACATGAGGTCTTAATAGCCAAACAACGCCCAAATCTCAACGAACAAGTGAAAGCTATCTCTCTGCACTGTTACCCTTGAGAAGTACTTGATTAATTAACAATATAAACGCTGTAGTTTCTTCAAGCATTCAATAAATTTGACCTGAAGATGAGCAGTTGGCAGCACAGTGGCTGATCGGTTAGCGTGTTCGACACATAATCCTAGGGTTGTGAGTTCGAGCCCCGGTCAGACCATTGTGTTGTTTCCTGAGCAAGACACTTTACACGACTTGTTCCAGTAGACTCAGCTGTACAAATGAGCATCAGCTTCTGCTGGGGGCTAACCTGCGATGGATTATTAGGGTCCTGTCCAGGTGGCGTCAGAGACTCATCTGCTTAGTACTACGGAATCTGGAGATAAGCGCCGACCCTAATGAGCCATTTAAGCCCGAGAAAGGATCTTTTGTTAGAAGATGAGCTAATGCTAAAAACGTTAAAATTGAAATAGGTATTTACTTCTACCTATTTTGGTTTGTAGGTGAGTTGAGAAAAATACTGAACAACATAGTAAATGGTAAAACGGAGAAGCAAAAAGAAGAAGCTTCCGAAGAGCTTCAAGACACAATGACACTCATACAGTTTGCAAATGATGAGTGCGACTACGGTATGGGACTCGAACTTGGTCTTGATCTGTTCTGTTTTGGGCACGAAAAATTTCATGGCACAATTTTGCAGCTATTACCGCTTGCCTATCAGCTGCTTGGTCGAGACGAGTACTCTCGAATTATCGAAGCACACATCAAACATAGAAATCGAAATTCCCTTAGCAAGATTCCAGAGAAATGATCAGGTGCGAACTTGCAACTTGGTAATTAGCATAGAAAGCCAGTGCTCCTTAAGTTGGATACACTGATAAAATTCCAAGTAACTGACAGGAATCGAACTCCATGCGAGTCTCTGTAGCTCAGTGGGTAGAGCATCTGACCTGTGGTCAGAGGTTCATGGGTTCCTGTAGCTCAGTGATAAGAGCGTCTGACTAGTAATCAGAGGTTCATGGGTTCCTGTAGCTCAGTGAGTAGAGCGTCTGACTAGTAATCAGGGGGTCATGGGTTTCTGTAGCTCAGTGGGTAGAGCGTCTGACCAGTAATTAGAGGGTCATGGGTTTCTGTAGCTCAGTGGGTAGAGCATCTGACCAGTAATCAGAGGTTCATGGGTTTCTGTAGCTCAATGGGTAGAGCGTCTGACTAGTAATCAGAGGGTTATGGGTTCCTGTTGCTCAGTGGGTAGAGTATTGGACGAGTATCAGGGGGTTGCCGGTTTGATTCCCGTCAGTGACTCAGAATTTTTCCTGAGTAATCAACTTGAGGAGCACTTTCCTTCCAACTGTGTACATATCTGCCGTCCGTATGTTTCAAGGTTATGATACATATTACGATATTGTATTCAAGCGGCTAACCCTAAATTTTGCACATCTTACAACAAGAAGCAGTTCTTGTTTGCGATTGCGCAGTTGCTGGTGTTTTGCAGAGTTTGTATTACTTGCTATGTTATGCGTATAAATTTCCGTACAAATCAGTTTCTATGAGGTGAACTGTTTTTGAAGATAACACAAGACCTTGTATTGAATTTGTAGTTGATAATGGCTCCTGGTGTCTTCCGTAGATCGCGAGCGAATATGCCCCGTGACGGCATTGTGTACAATAACCCATAGTTTTTGTACGGCAAGACTTGTGATAAATTGCGCCAATGGCGTGCGATATGCCCCGTGACGTCACTGTATACAATAAACCAAATTTTTTTTATTGACAAGGCGTTTTGGCGAATTGCGACAATGGCGTGCGATTATGCCCCGTGACGTCACTGTATACAATAAACCAATTTTTTTTATTGACAAGGCGTTTTGGCGAATTTCGCCAATGACGTACGATTATGCCCCGTGACGGCACTGTATACAATAAACCGTAATTTTTTTAAATTGGACAAAATGCATGCGAATAATCTCCGTGATTACAATAAACTACGTTGTTATTCCTTAAAGGGCACAGTAATGAGTTCTGCAACCTGATTGGTTCTTGAAGGGTCCGGAATTTCTTATCTCTTCCCACGGGCTAAGCAACGCTTTCGTGAGTTTTTTTATTTTTTTTTTGTCTTTTTTTTCTTGTCGTTGTTTACAAAGCCCGCAAAGTAAGAAACTTTAGTTCCTCTAGGTCAGTAGGTAGGAACCGCTGACCGGTAAGCAGAAAGTAAGATTGGATAACTAGAACAAGATCCAAGAGCTAAGTAAGCGTTTTTTTGCCATAGAGTTAATAGCTATTAAGCGTTTTTTTGCCATAGAGTTAATAGCTATCCCTCAGAAGGGGAGATGACTAGTCGAGGTGTTTATCTAGCGCTAGGTACCGTCCCTTAGGGGGATAGTTTTTTTAGTATTTACAAGAGGATAGGGATAAAATGCACTTCATCTTCAAACAACTGACACAATATATTTTTTTGTGTTCCTAGCACGCGCGCTTCGTGTACATTTGAGCTATGTTTACATTTTTTGGGGTGTTTTTGGAGAGTATTGTCGTGCATTTTAAGCAAAATTTGAAAGAAACATTTTTGTTTTAACTATTAAAACCAAATATCCAAATCTTGTTGCTTTCTTCGTGTTTGCTGGAATAGTTCTCCGCTGAAAACAAGCGGGAGACGCGACGCCATTTTGACTGCCGCCTCAAAATAAACTATGCTACACGATGCATTATTGCCTGCAACGTTGCACGCAATAGAAAATTGCACCGTGTAGCCACCTTTTAAATTATTTGGCGGCGCAGTGGCCGAGCGGTTAGTGTGTTCAGCTCGTACTCCTAGGGTCGCGAGTGCGAGCCCCGGTCAGACCAGACAGACCACTGTGTTGCGTCCTTGAACAAGACACTTTATCCGACTTTGTTCCAGTCGACTCAGCTGTATAAATGAGTACCAGTTCTGTTGGGAGCTAACCTGCGATAGATTAGTGTCTTGTCCAGGGAGAGTCAAAGACTCTCGTCTGCTTGTAACGCTACGGAAACCAGAGATAAGCCCCGGCAAATGGGCCAGTAGGCTCGGGAAAGGATTTAGCTTTTTTTAAAACGATGCATTATTGCCTGCAACGTTGCACGCAATGGAAAAATTGCACCGTGTAGCCACCTTTTAAATTATTGCACGCAACATTGCACGAAGTAGAAACCGGACCTACTCCTCAGTGCAGTATTGTAATCAATGATTTCAAAGTTGCATGGTTACACGAAAGGGATTCAGTTACCCGCAACGTTGCATTGTGTAGGCGTACCTTGAAGTGCCTATCAACGGGTTTATTGACGACTTGGAGTGATTTTTCAGACACTTATCAACAATTATTCGCAGAAAACACTAGGAAAAAGTAAAACGCATTGGTGGGAAAGGGCTTCGAAGATGCTAAAAAAGCGCTATTGGGTTTCCTGTTTTGGAAATACTGCGTGCAATAAAAAGACTAGGTCGGATTGTTGACGTCAGAGTAGTGAGGCACTTTGAATTCAGAACCGTAGTATGCCATTTTATGAAACAATATCGTAAACTTTAGTGAAACAGAGCGCTCTCCCAGTGATCTGCCAAGAGTTTGTATAGCTTGCAAGATTTGCTCACGTGGTTACTCTGACTACTCTGACGTAAGCCTCAAATTCGGTACCAGCCTTTTCCGGCGAATGATAAATGACATTCAGTCACGACTCGATGGAAATTTTGAAAATCGATAAAAAAAATTATTTATTCAATGTATAATTATTCTTTAGAAATCGTCAATAAACCGGTGTTTTAATAGTTGTGGAAACCGCGAGATACGCAACCAATCAGAGCGCGCAAAAATGGATATCGATTGCTTTTGGTAAACACTAAAACAAAATATTGAAATTGATTGCAGTCATACTCTACGCCGTTGAAGTAACTGAGCTATTGAAGCGTGAAATGTTATGTAGTGAGATTCGCGTTAAAACCACCATAAAACCCTTCATGTAGTTAATTTGATCCCTAGATTAAACAAATGGTAAGTAGCAATTGGAATTACCGGATGCAGTGGTTCAACAGGCGGACGACACGAGCTTCTAGGGGGAGGAGGGTCCGGGGGCATGCTCCCCCGGGAAATTTTTAAACTCGACTTTCTAAATACAGTGTTCTGCGTTTCCTGGGCTGGCTTTAATTAACAAGGAAGATCTCTAGAGAAGCTAAAAAGTGCATTTGGCAATCAACCTGAGAACACATCGGTTTGCAGTTGTTCGTTTTTTAACCAAAACGGACTCCAAATGTGTGTGTACTTTTAAATCCCATTTCTCTAGAGAGCTGCTATCTAGAGATCGTTCATTCATCGGATCCAAAGGCTGAGTCACTTTCACTATTGAAGTCCCATTCATCACAATATAATCGACGATTTCCAAACTTAAAAATTCGATTCAAACTACCGGACGTTACATGTCAAACAACAGGACGTTGCGTCCGGCGTCTGTCCTGAAACGAAACCCTTGGGTAACAACTCCCCGACATACCAGAAACGTGGCTTCATACCCTAGTTAGAAGAGTGCTGCAACGGCGTAGCAAAGATCGCGAGTGTTGCAACGGTGTAGCAAAGAACGTGAGTGCTGCAACGGTGAAGCAAAGATCGCGAGTGCTGCAACGGTGCTGCAAAGATCGAGAGTTCGAACCCTTTTGAAGTAGGTTTTAGGTATTGTTTCGCCGTCACTGATATTTGCCGCAAATAAAACCTGTAACTAGCACGAATATTTTAATGTCAAACAATCGTTTACCCACTTGTTACTAGAACCCAGGACCTCTGAAACAGGACTGGGTTGTTCAAAGGCTAGTTAACTTAGATTCTGGAAGACCGTTCCATAGAACGGCGCCACTATATCCAAAACTTCGCTTGAGGTAGTCTGTTTTTGGTTTTGGTAACTGGAGTTTGTTTGACCCTCTCAGATTATGGTGGCGCTACCTTCAGTGAATAGATCTTGCAGACACTTCGGTGAGAATTTGTGAATTGGCTTAAACATCATAATGTACTTTTGCCTTTTACGTATTGTACTTATATTTTCCCAACCGAGTGCATTTCGAAGAAGAGATGAACTAATTTCGTTACTTGATTTTTCGTGATTTTGATCATACGCTGGGTTAAGCCAAAATTTAAGCAGTTCCTTCTGAGCAGAGCGCGCTCTGCTATCGCATGTACACTTGATAGTAAGTTGTTGATCCTTAATTATAAGGAAGCTTAAGCAACGAGGACGCCAACATCGATAACCACGGCTTACAGAAAACACCTTGTTTTGAGATCTATAAAAAATATTTTTTCTGCCTCATGCCTCATGCTACGTCATATGCTTCCCGCTACGTCACCATTGCACGCTTCAAGCCTAAAAATGTAACAGGAACAGCGAGAAAATGTTTTATTTTGAAAATTACTATGATTATTAAAGGTTCTACTTTTCATCTGGAAATTAAAAAAATAAGCTTTATAGGGACTTTAAAACTGTCCATAAAAACGCATAGTGAGAATCTGTAAACCTCTAATTTGATACACACAGTGTTGTTAGTACAACCCGAAAGAGTTTATAACCTTCCCTGAGTTTTTTTTAGCAGTGTAAGGTTCGCAATGTATTGTGGTAAGTTGTACGGCCGCCATCTTTTTCGGAGTGGTCGATTGACAATTTCTCTTCTTGTGGAAAGTCGGCATTACGGAACGAATTTAAACAAACAACGGTCTATAAAAGGGTTAGGTCCTTCTATAATAAACACCTTTCAAAATTCAGATTTTGAGCAAAGCTGCAATTCAACTTCCCTTTCAGCGATAAAAGATAAATAAATTAATTACTGCTAGATATTCGTAATAGTTAACAACTATCCCCAGAAGGGGAGGTGAATGGCGGTGGATATATACCGAGACGCGAAGCGTCGAGGCGTATATCTAGCGCTAGGCACCGACACTGAGGGGGATAGTTTTTTTAGTACTTACCAGAAGATAGGGATGTAATGCAATTCATTTTTGAAGAAACAACACAAGTTGTTTTTTGTTTCTAGTGTAAATTTCAGTTTTGTTTATATTCTTCGGGGATTTTTTGCTGGAATAGTTCTTCGTTTAAAACAAGCATAAATTTGCCCAAGAAAACAACAAAAATTGACGATGAAAAGTTTGGCAAAATTTTCTTTGGACTGATAGAAGTAAACGCATTTCCGACGACCTCAGAAGTTCAAAATTTGCCCCCGGAACCCCCTAGAAACCTTTGGCTGTGTTAATCGCAAGTTAGCCGCCCTAAATCATGCTCCGTGGTCCTCGAGTGTGGATGAGGGATGAGGTCTTGCCTTGTGGTTTACGGCCTCCCTTTCCCTAGCTTCCTGGATCCGCGCATGTTGTTATAGTTTCTTTCTGTTTCAAACAATCAACAAAATATAAACTATTATTCTATTCCTATGGATAGACCCTTTATTTCATGCCATGTCTCTTCGGAGGTTGAGTGTGTGACAACTGAAGGTGACGATCGTCTGGCACATGCCTGGTACGGTTTCTTGTTTTTTACAGCTGTAATTTGTAACTGTATATTAGGTGGGTCGATTAGAACTTTGCCAAGTCCCCTATTCTGGAGGAACGGGTTGGCCCTTCCCATTAGCTTCCCAAAGTGACCCATTAGGCCGGCGTTTTTCTTCTCACTTTCCGTAGTGTTAAGCGGCTAAGAGTCACTGACTCCCACTGGAAAGGAAACTTATCCATCTCAGGTTAGACCCCAGTAGAAGCTGGTACTTATTTATACAGCTGAGTCGACTGGAACAAAGTCGAGTAAAGTGTCTTGTTCAAGGACACAACACAGTCTTCTGATCGGGGCTCAAACTCGCAACCCTAGGATTACGAGTTGAACACGCTAACCGCTCGGCCACCGCGCCGCCAACCTATCCTGTAATAATGTATAAGAGTTTGAGTTCGATCAAAACAAACTTACATCTATAAAAGATTATTTTCAGGCCCTGTAAATGATCTTTATAGAGTGAAAAACCTTTGGTGACTCAGTTTCGTCACAAATATCATCAGCTTTTCATACGTTTATGCTTTAGGGACTCACTTATTTATTTTGTTAACCTAACAAGACTCGACTGATAGCTTTGCCCAAACGGGATGATTTAAGCTATAAGAACTACATGTTTTGAAACGCGATAACGAGTTGATAATCTGTCATCCTGTAATTTAAGTTCGTTTCTGTCTGCCGTCTGCCAATTTCGTTTTTCCAGCTTCTGAGATGGATTTATTTATGTCAGGCAAAGATTTTGTACCACTTAGCTTTTCATTTTATAAATAAACAATGAAAATATTATATTGTTCCCTATCGTTTCTGTATCTTTATTGCTGTGAGTGAAAACATCTAAAGACAAGTTTTTATACCGGCTTTTCAGTTTTACTCGTGTTATAACCCACTCTCATTCAACCATGTTAATGGTAAAACCGTAGGATTTTAAAGTTTGGCAGTTTTTCTAAGGAAAACATCGGCTAACAAATTTTTGACTTAAAGCTATGTGTTTGAGTAGTTTCTTGCAAACATATTCATACAGGCAGCCGAGATAGAACTCTCCCGCGATCGCATGTTGTTCTTGTTAGAAAAAATATTGATAAAAAAAACACGAGCAATGCATTAGGTTTGTCTTGGTTCCATATAAAGAGTGCGTTCATTCATTTAACGCTCCTATACCAAACTTGATCGAGAAAAGTTTAAGGGAATACTAAGTTTGGCGAGCTTCACGAGCTAGCAAAAGTTACTAGTATGCTGTATCAGTATTGATAAAGACATTTGTTATGCCAGGCATGTTTTGAATGGCTTCGAAATCTGGCTTATCCCATGCGTCTAGCTTTAAACGAAAAAGTCTTACGGTTTCTCGTCTAAGCCTTAGTTTGTCCAAGGACTTTGTTCGCCTTGTATCTGACTCTGTCAGGCATGCTTTAGGAGTAGAGTCGTCTTGTGAAAAGGTATTTTTTCCTTTAACAATTCTGTAAGCGAGCCGCCTGGCCGCATTTTCGATGTTGCTCCATGCGGCATTGGGACCCATTTGAGTTTCCTCACGATATTTTTTTGGCGCTCTTTAAAGTTTAGTAAAGCTATAAACCGAAGTTTTAGATCAAAGATTGCGCAGGTTTAACAACCTCTATAGCGAGGGAATATGCCGCTATGTTTTAAACGAGGTTTAAAGTGATTGTGAATTTCAATTCCTTACCGTTAATTTATTAGGTACAACTTTGCAAACTTAAGCACGCGAAAACACGGCTGGGTGGCCGGTCTTGCCTCGCGCTCATCGCACTACACACCTGCTACACACAGAAATCATGACTAAGCTTTATTCAACATACAACATGGGAGATTGAGACTTTCTGACCTTGCGCTTTTTCAGAATGGCTTAGTAAACAAAAAACAGTAACTGCAAACACGTAGTTCAACGTTTAATTCTAATACAAAGATGTTTAATAAAACCATTAAAGTAAATTAACTGAACTCGGATAGATTTACCAGATTAAATTTAAATGTTTAATGAATATTATGGAAGTAGAGTTTATTCAATGTCGTGTGGCCAGTGCGTTAACTCTCACTTTGTTCATTTTTAGTCCTTTATGTCGAAACTTTCACACTTGCGGCTTTTGTTTCGACTGGTGGGTGTTGATATTATGCAGAAGTTCTGATAAAATAGCAACCAGCAAAAGCGTTTCCATTGTTTCGGGCTGGCGTGAGTGTGTTGTACAACTGAGTCAACAAATTAAAGATGTTATTAAAGTCCTAACAATTAGCGATGAAAAGGTGCAGGTAACATTTGGTTTTGGCAACTTTCTTTTAACCAAGCACAAACAAAGGGCTTCAAAAAGCGAATTCGGAATTCTTCTTGTTCTCGTTGTTATTGAAAAAAAGTAAAGGAACAACAAGCTTCAGCGTCAAATTTAACTGCAAAAAAACCTGTAAGATGAATAATCACTTTTCACTACCGTGTTTTTTTTTGGCTGAGGAATTTCGAAGGCAGAATGTGTTCAGACATGCCGGACTCCATGAACTCCCAAACTTGCCGCATGCCTTGCGTGCTTAATGGTTTCAGTTCTTGTGGAAAAGTACAACACACCAAATTTGCAGAAGATTCTAAAAGTTTGGCTGAACACACGTGCCTTTGTCCTGTTCAAGTTACTTTAATTTGTAGTTGTTTTTCAACAGTGACCGAAAACCTTTTTGTTTTTCGAAAACTGCACGTGTGTGCCTTTTATTAATAAATGTACCAGCATATCTTTTTAACACACTGTAACGATGTTTTCAAGATATGAAGTAGCCGCACTAGTGAGAAATTCGGCTACAGTATATAAGGTTTTCTGTTTGCTAGTTTGCACAACGAACTATAACCTTCTTTTTTAAAGGAGTTGTTTATTGCGAGCAATCATTGATCTGTTTTACAGGTACGAAGATCAAATGAGCACATCAATGTACCGTTGAAAAGGTCATGTCATTTCCAAGGTGAACGGGGAAGAATGTGTTCCGGTTTGAATGGTACTTTATTGTGCACTGACAGAGTGATAGAATTAATGAATGATCTGACTCATTACCATACTAAAAAAGCAGTTACAACGAGGGGAAAATGTGGCAATAGCATCGATAAATGTTGTACATGTACTCCACGACAAATGAGCCTTTGATTAAATGACGTTATTTACCCAAGTTTAAGATTTCTAATAGTGACACGGGAAGAAAAATGGTCATTAAATATTTGCTCAAGGAAAAGATTTGACAGATCTGAAATCGCAATTCAAAATACCACAACAATTACGCACGTGTGGTTTTTCATGTCAGCCATTGTTTTTATATGCGCAATTGAAAGAAACTTGCTAATTTAAAAAGCTAACTTAAAGGCCGGTTTAAGAACATAAGAAGGTAATTGTTTTTATTTCTTGAACTCTTTCACAAAAGAGTCACTCAGCACTTACGTTCAATCAAAATGTATATCCTAGGGCCTTTGTGATAGTGGTTTGATCTCCTAAGTTTGACATATTTATAATGAACAAAACCTTAAAGAGACGAAATTTGCTTAGTGATGCAAAAGATTAAAGATTTCAAAGCGCGTTTTGATCGATGTTAGTTTTAAGATAAACTTCGTCGATTTGTTGCCTGAAATGAAGCTCAAAGTCAGGAAAAGTCAAACCATTAACTGAACAGGCAAATACTTTATGCGGTCGAATCAAAACAACTAAAGTGTGAAGAGAACAAAAAACTTTCGCGAGGAGGTTTTTGGAAATCACGTGCTCAATACGAAGCAATTAAAGCAACGAAATAAGTGTTAAATGTCCTAACATAACTTTTAGACTACTTGAGCGGTGAAATTTTCGAACGCGTTACATTAATTGCTTCTGCAACCATTTTCTTCAGCATCAGAATTGAACACGCAAGTAAAATTTTGTCTGCGAATACGAAACAAGAGTATTGCGCAGATTTCGGGTAGTCAGGTTTCACTTTTATTTAACATAGAGCTAATTTACATGCAATGTGCAGTTGTTAAGATACTGGATCTTTTTCTTTTGTTAAATGAACCAGTTTTTTGTACAGCACTCTGATTTCTTGGCAACGTGAAAACACGCATATGTTAATCACAATCCAATAGCGGCGAGCGAGTGAACGAAAATATTTCTAACTAAAACGAGTAGTTTTCTCATTTAGCATAACGAAAATAAGTAAACACACGCATGACGGATACTTGACAAGCATACGAGATGATAGACAGACAGATAGATTGATACTTTCACCACGAAAATATTCGAACGATTAGGTTTAATCTTCCGAAAAAGTTAACTTCCGAATATTAAATGTCCGAAAGATTTTAAAACAATAAAAGGCAAAGGCACCGTTATTTAACGTCGTTAGTTCCTTCAGCTCTCTGAGAGTGCTGCTATCAATGGAAGCCGACGGTGCGCCCTTTACCCCCTCCCTCTGTCAGT
>JAOBRD020602614.1:2601-15751 GCA_027575215.2 Hydrozoanthus sils
CAGCTGAAACTCTCCTATACGCCAACGCTGACAACGAGGGAAGAGAAAAATAGTGAATACAAAAGCTGTACGTTGGAATACATCGTACAGGCCACCAGCACACTGTCATCTTGGAGAGTACAACATAAAAAGCTGAATTATGACGTTTTTACCACTACGACCTTTAATATACCTTTTTCAAAAATGGCGCAATTTTAGAATTTTTTTGTGTGCAGTGAAATTAGCCGTTTTGGATCACATGTTCTTTTGAAAGTTTAACTCCAGAACGAGGCTAGAAAGGCTAGCTTGAATGCAAACAAAACTATGCTTTAAAATCGCTGCCATTTTATAAATAGGTGTATAATTAGACAGAAAATTTTGCCAATCTTTTACTTTTGAGAAGGAAACTTTAATCTTTTTTCTGTTTGAAAGCTTAACTCGGCCATACGTGATCGAATAGTGCAACTCGGAAGGAAGTTTTCTGTAAGCTGTTGCCGTCCTCTTTGCTCAAGACCCTTGTTATGATTTTTTATGTCATCAAAAGTAGTGTACCGTGTTCTAAACTTTTTCTTGCTATGTAGTCAATGTTTAAGTTGTACATATGTATGTGATGGAAAGATGGGCTGTTCTTACTGTTTTTTTATACGCAACGCGCGCAAGTGTTGTTCAGATTTGAGGTCCTAGTTTCGTACAAAAACCTCAAGTGCGGCAGAAAACGATTTCTTCAAATCCAATTAATAGTTGTTTCTTCTTTGTTTCACCTATGAGCTGCAACTAGTGCAAGAGAAAGAGCGGCGTATGAAATGCAAACAGCGGGAAAGGTATTAGGAAAGAACTTTAAGAGAGAAATATTGGGGAATGTCCTTCGATTGTGTAGTGTCTTCCTAAATTGTCTCCTTCTATCTGAGTGAAGTTTGGAAAGCGATGTGTTGACGATAGCGACAATGATATTGATGCTGATAAGGATAATAAAACTATCAGCAATAATGATAATAATAAAGCAACGGTAGTGATAATGATGAAGATAATGATATTAATTTTTGAAAACATAAATAATTACTTTATTTTGAAACCTTTAATAACAATGAAAACTATATTTTAATATTCTTAATTAAAAATTAAAAAGAAAACCTTAAGAAAATGTACAGAGCTATTTAAGATGATAAAATTTACTAATAAAGTAGATCTGCGACATAAAGTGTAAAACTGATAATAATAATAATAATAATAATAATAATAATAATATTAAGACAACTAGTATAATACGACCTCCTTTTTTATTTTTATATGGCAAACGTTTTCGGGAATTATTTTCTCGTCTCTAGACAGAAGTGTGGCTGCGTTTAAGAAGCTAAAGGGACGTGTGACAGGCCACGTGGCTGATACAACTTCTAAGCGGTGTAGACTAGAGGATGTTTGCAATATAGTGAGTACCGTTCAGCCAGCGTGTCCAGCTTTTGTAGGATCTCTCCGATTCTCCACTAGCAAGCTTTTATGGGAAATTCCATTATTTTTGGTTTATATTGTCACTTTTACTGCCGATTACAGAGGAACCTAAAGGGCATTTTGTGTCCGTTTAGCCGAGTGAATTTAAGTGCTAATTTTTACTGCCTATTTAAGTGGGGATTTTGGTGCCACTTTTTTTATTTTGTCATTCCCTGCTAGCCGAGGTCTCTGATAGCCATAAGAGACCTCTGCTAACAAGGAAGTTTTATCACTGCTATTGTCAGTATAACTTAAGTGCCACGTTTATGGTTGGTTTCGTTTCATATTTACTGCCATTTTAAAAACAAGGTTTGGTGTCATTTTTTAAGTGAGACGTAAGTATCAATAAAGACTTGTCTTGACTAAAGCCTGTCCATTCCTTGCGGAGCATAGGCCATCAACGAGCTCTTTCCACTTTCTTCTATCTCTCGACATTCGAATCATGGAGTGCCAGTCCAAGCCGGCTTCTTTCATTTCAGCCTCCCAGGAGCGACGCCAGGTGTTTCTTGGTCTTCCACGTCTTGGCAGGTGGATTCCAGCGCAGGGTATGCCGGGTGATATTTTTTTCCTCCTTCCTCAGGATGTGGCCATCCAACCTCACTTTCTCCTTCTGACTTCCATGGCTGGGGGTAGTTCTTTCTTGCGCTGCCACAAGTCCTCATTCGATATCTTTTCAGGCCATCTTATGCCAAGGATATTGCGGAGACAACGATTGACAAATGACTGAATTCTTCTAGTGAGGACTACTGTAGTATTCCAAATCTCGGCACCGTACATGAGGATAAACTTCACATTAGAGTTAAAGATGCGCACTTTGATCTTTTCCCCTATTTCTCTTGACTTCCACACTCGATGCAGCAACTTGAATGCGATTCGTGCCTTTCCAATTCTCACTCTGATATCTTCCTTTGAGCCTCCTTGTTGGTCCACAATGCTTCCGAGGTAAGTAAATGAGTTAACTTCCTCTATGGCTCCAGCCTCCAGCATCACCGGTTCCATACTCTGTGTGTTAATCTTCATAAAATTGATCTTCTGCCTGTTAATTCTCAGTCCTAATTGAGCGGCTGCCTTTTCTAACCTCGCTGTCTTCCTCTGCATCTGTTTGCAAGAATGTGGGCAGGGTCATTGGCACAACGCAGATCATCAAGCTGTTGCATCAGGGTCCACTGTATGCCATCTCTATGGATTTGCGTTGTCTGCTTCATCACCCAGTCAATAGCGAGGAGAAACAGGAACGGAGAAAAAAGGCATCCCTGTTTCACACCTAATCGAATCTCAAACGGTTGCAATGGCTCTCCTCTATGCAATACTGTGCTCGTCGTTAACTCATATGACTGTTTGATGGTGTTTATGTACTTGGGTGGAATTCCATAATGCTCCATCAATCTCCATAGACACTCCCTGTCAAGGCTGTCAAACTCCTTTTCGAAGTCTACAGAGTTTACCAGCAAAGAACTTTACAACTCTAGGGATTGTTCGACAATGATGCGCAGCGTTGCTATTTGATCCGTCCTCTCCTTTCTTAATCCTGCTTGGCGGTCCCTCGACTTGGCATCAACTGTGCTCTTCATTCTCTCCAGAGTGATTCTGTTGTAGATCTTGCTGACCGTCTGCTGCAGCATGATTCCATGGTAGTTCTGGAAGACTTTCTTAGCTAACATCACCAGGTAACCCTGCTTCCAACCCTTCAGCACTCTCTCATCCAGCCAAATCTTCTTAAAGAGTGGGTGTAGGGCCTTGACGGTGGCGTTGATGTCAGCTTTGTATGCTTCGCTTTGGATGGTGTTTGGTCCAGCTGCTTTACGATTCCTCAAGGACTTGATTGCTATTCTTATCTCTTCCTTCGTTGGTGGGGTCGCCCTCAACTTTAGAGTCTCTGCTTCTGGCGATATGTTGGCCATGGTGCTTGATGGCTCCCGGATGAGTATCTCTGAGAAGTGTTCCACCCATCTCTTTTGTTGTTCTTCGTTACTCAAGGTTTTACCACTCTTGTCCTTTATGGGCCGGTCTGGTCTTGGGTTCTTCCCAGCCATGACTCTCGTCAGGTGGTACAGCTCCCGTAAGTCTCTCCTCTCTTCTGCCTCTTCTGCCTCTTCTGCCTCTTAGGCCAGCTCCTCGTGGTAGCATCTCTTGTCCTGCCTGACTCAGGCTTTGACTTCTTTGTGGAACTCTTTGTACTGCTTCTGGTATCTTGCTATGTTGGTTCTAGTCTTGCACTGTTCAGCTTCTCTTTTGTTTGCTTCCTTTCTTCAATCTTCTCCCATGTACCTTCTGTGATTCACGCCTTCCTTTCAGTTTTCTTCCTCCCTAGGCTTCCTTCACATATTTCCTGCCAAGTCTGTCTGATTCCCGCCTAGTGCTCTTCAATATCTGTATCTTCACTTAGGTTACTGATGGCCTCAAACTTGTTCCTAAGGGTCGCAGCAAACACTTGACGGTATGATTCCTCGTCTAACTTCTTGACCTCGAACTTGGACACTGCATTCCTGGTGTGTATCCTCTGAAGCTTCAGCTGCATCTTAGCCATGACCAGATGATGGTCTGATCCGGTATCTGCGCCCCTCTTGGCTCAGCAGTGATCTTTGGAAAAGTGCAGATATGGTCTGTTTGGTTGTGGGTTTTCTGATCTTGTGAGACCCAGGTTTCCTTGTGGACATCTCGGTGTGGGAAGACACTACCTCCAATGACTAAGTCATTGTCTGCGCAGAAGTCCATGAACATCTGTCCATTTTCGTTTCTTGTACCCAGTGCATGTCGTCCCATGGTTGTCTCATAGCCACCGTTTTCACTACCGACCTTGGCATTCATGTCGCCCATCAAGACGGTCATCTCTTTCTTTGTGCACTTGGACATGACACTCTGCAATTCCTCATAAAACTCTTCCTTCTCTATGTCCTCTGCATAGTTAGTTGATGCATATGTGATGATGGTTCTCAGTATGATCCTTTTGTGCCCAGTCCTGAAGCATACCATGATAATCCTGGAGGAGACTGGCTTCCATCCAATAAGGGCCTTCACTGCTTGCTTTGCTTGATCCTTTTTTTTTACTAATTCATTTCCTGGCATCGGAAGTGTAAACGCCGTACCACTTTCCCAATGGAGTTGGACGCTCCGAGTAATGAAAAATTATACCCTGTTCTTAGGGAGATACCGTGGGTGCAGTCTGTATGGACAACAAAGGTCACGTGGCGGCGGCTGTGTCGAGCGGCGGTTTAACTCTCAAGTATCCCGGACGTGTCGGCCAGGTAACTAAAACCTCTGATTTATACCCATAATGCGCTTTTACTTCCGGTCATTGCTGCATAATGTTAAGTAACTATCCGAGTAAGAACTAGGTAAGTTCAAGGCCGTGAAATGCAGAAAGGTGCTAATTGCAGTTCCGTTGGACTGTTGATCAGATTGGCTAAACTTTAAAAATGGCTTCACAAGTAAGCTGGCGTATTTTTTTTCAGCTCGCTCATCCAAGTGTCTCTTGTTGAAACATTTCTGTTTTTAAGTTTAAGACAAATTCTACGTAGAGAACATTGAAAATTAAAAGGTTTTCTTCGCTTTTGATTTGGCTAGGTTGTTGTAGCACAAAAGAAACATTGCTTTGAAATAGAGTTTCACTGCTTTTTACTTTAAACTATGTTATACACAGATTGGTCTTTAAACATTCTGGTGTGAGAAAAGTGAAACCATATAGGGAGGTTGCCTAGTTTTTGCACGGACCATTACTTAAAGACCTTCGATCGCTACCAACAATGCGTCTGTGCTCCCTCTTAATCATTGGCTAGTGAAATTCAAAGACAAAATAAACTAGGTCTCCATTGTTTGCCATTTCTAATGAAACTGAAATATTTAGAGGGTTTTATATATTTTTTGTTAAATAAATTTTATGAAGTTTCACTACATCAAGTGGTCTGTTATTCTCAAAAATGGTTGTCAGTGACGAGCATCTTTACCAATGTGTGCTAGATTAATTGCTCCTATGAATGTTTCCCGGGAAGAGGGGTGAGGAGTCTGGGTTGCAGCTGAAATTTTACAATTTATTGAGGGTTTTGTCTTGAGCCCTCTTCCCCGGGACAGTAAACTTGGCAAAAAAGCAAAACCTCACCGACGGGGGGAATGTTAGGTGTTAGTTGTGCAGTTTTCCATTAAACACTGACACAAATTATTTCTCTTTTGCGGCGTCAGGAAAGACGAAATTCGAATGGCCCCACTCTTGGGTCAGTCATCAAACTCAAAAGCCCCAACCTTTTGCAGCCGCTCCAACAACCCCCACCCACTGCCCCCCACTCCCCTCCCTCTGCGGTAAAAGTTACCATTTCAGTTGTTACGGAATAAGTTAACTTTTTCCACAGTTGAACCATATTTTTTATACAGTGGCATCGAAAAGATAAAATTTGCCTCCTTCTCGGACACAATGTCAGCCATGTTAACCCTAGCAATCACTGATGTAAATTGTTTTCGACTCATTTAGGCGGCTGTATACGGCAGTGGCTGTTGGGCTGTTAACTCCACCTCCGCCGAGGATATTAATGGAGTTGCCTGCTGTACATCAGGTCAGCGGTGAAGTATACTTAATCATGAGCCTCTCGAATCAACCTTTCTGTCCAAAACCGTTTAAATTTTAACTTGCTTAAAGAATCGAAAGAAGACCAAATCTTTATTTTATCGCTGTCGGTTAACGGCTGCAGCTGACGAACCAATGCTTCTTCTTGAGGAGACAATTTTTATTCGTTTATTTAGCGATAAAGCCCTATGTTTCTCGATTGAAGGTTGATGGCTGGGACCAAGGGTTAATGTTCTTGTCCACGGGCGCTGTATCGAAATTTTAATCCTCGACAAAGCCGGAAATCGAACCCGGGGCCTCGTTGTTAGCAGTCAGAGATCTTGCCGATTGAACCAAGATCGCTTACACAAATAATTCGTTCAGTTAAATCCTAAAAAAAGCAGGTATTCGATCATTCGAATGAGTCAATTGAAGCAAGTTCGCAAAGTTCCTTTCTCAACAAGAATTTAAAGCACATTCAAACGACACGTTTGAGTTAGTTTCTCGCGTGTGTCGAGCTGGATAAGACCAATTGTGACTCGATTTACATGATACTATGTGACGCATACGCAAGAGATTGGTTTTTGCGTTAGTTGGAATCGCTTCCTGCGCATGCGTTCTATGGTACGTATTAGAAAACTTCAATACTACAAACTAAGACTCCTTCATGACAGATTCTTTCAACTGTTTTTTTTCCTATGAAATACCACAACTTTCTTTTGTTATAATTTTGTAAGCCTTTTTCATTGTTTTGTTCAAGCAAAATAAAGTTGCTACTTGCGAAAAACGTGAAAAGGTTAACAAGCTCCCACCTCGAATAATCGCCCACCTAAAAAGGGGAAAAAAATTAGCGCCCACAGAGGCAGATCGTGACTGAGGTAATGAATTAGAACCTGAAACGCCGTTATGCAATCAGACGAAAGCAAGTACACTGTTGTGATTGCTTTTATCACTTTCAGCCCTAATGCGTTAGTTTTCTCCCAAGTAGAGCCAACACTTTTTATGTAACCAGTTTGAGAGAATTTTGCTTTTTACATTTCTCTTGTTAAATCTTTTCCCATTTTTTTCCATTGCAAAGTGACTCTCTTTGTTTGCGTTATGTAAGGAAAAGTTAGATATCGATAAACTGGCCACGGCTGAGAAAGAAAAACTCCCCTTCAAGTAGTTAGTTGTTCTACACCACATTTTTTTCTTGTTTCCTGTAGGATGTGGAGAGCACCTTATAAAGACTTTGCTGGCAAAAGTTTGTTCCGAGAAAGCGCTGAACAGGTATGGGGTCTCGAATATTTATTGTATTTCACAATAGCACACTTTTCAATATGTCACACTTTGAACACATAGAAAAGTCAGAACACATGTTGCTCACAACATGCGTGCGCATGCCATAGGCATCCCAAGTAGATATAACCATCAGCAGGGAGACCATAACGTGGAGCTTTACATCAAGTTTCTTGTCGCACCGTGTACCAGAATCTGCCTTGCTTCCCTGCGTTGTTCTTCCACGTTTACCCTCCCTGCAAATTTCATCGGACCATTGTTCGTGTAACTTGTTTATTCTTTTGACTTTTTAAAGTATTTATAAGTCAGTTGCTTTTCAGTGGATTATTGCCATGGCTGGTAATTTTTTAAATAAATCGTTGTTATAGTTATAATATCCAGCAAAATTTAATTGTTACAATCCGGAATCCACAATTGTGAAACCTGGAATCTAGATTTGAATTTGGAACTCGGAATCCAGAATCTCTGTTGGTTCTACATTTTACACATACGAATCCAATTTCTTTTGAATGAAATGTAGTTTAACAAATCAGTTAAATGGAGATAGAATGTAGGTCGAAAATTATGGATATTATGTGCGCATGGTGCTACATTAGGGCAAGACGTGTCTAGATACAAGGCCATATCTACCTCTTCCCAAACAGGTAAGGAAATAGGAGCTTGGTTGACAGATCTGCCCATTAGTATCGTTACTGAACAGTTTGTGTCTAGTTAACAATCCAAAATGATGGAGTTTACTATCGATTTCTGATTTCAGTATAGGAGCCAAACTGAGTGAAAGGGAAACAAAAGACTTTATCAATGGAAATTTCCAACGAAATCAAAGATTTCCTTTTAGAAGGAAGTAATTTGCTTATCTAAATTGTGTGTTTCAAAGTTCGTTTATTCGTTTTTGTTTCTCCAAAGGCAACGAAAACTAGTGGAATAGTTATTTATGGATCAGTTATTTGTTAATAAGTTTATTTTTCACTTTTTCAGTGTTTGTGGTGCGCGCGCACTTTTCTTTTTTATCGTTGCGTCACGTATAACGCCCATTGTTTCGTAACGGTCTTGAGCATTTTAACGATGACTCTGCTGATTAAAGGTACACACAAGCGAGGGATCTTGTAAGCACGACTCAAGTTATGTTTCAGAAACCCGTAGTTTTCAGAGCTTCTGCAAGTTTCCCTGTTTTTTTCCTTGCAGTGACGGCGTTTCGGCGGTTGAAGAAACACTAGGCAGGAGTTTCCTCGGTAAAACATTTGTCGCCATTTGTTTATCTTCGAATGCGCCGAGTCCGTATTGAAATTTGATTTGTTACGTTTTTTGTTCCAAAGTCGACTGTTTAACTTAAGCAAGAATCGTTTGGTTAATTCTTTCAAACGAGACTGTTGGCGTAAGGCTTTTTGGATGTGGCTGGAAATTTATGATTGATTTTTACATCTGCGGCCAGATCTCACAAGTATTACGCTTGCATTCTTGTTTTTTTCCTGTGGGAATTCGTTGTTGGCTGTGACGTACTGACGAGGCCCAACAAGGTCGAAATAGGCGTCACTCAGGCTGAAACTGCTTTTAGGGTTCAGTACAGGCTTAAATTATTTTGGCCAGTCAGGCCTCAGTGCCATTTTACTGGCTCTTTCTATATCATTAGTCACATGTACAACATTAATAGTTATTATTGGAAAACGAGTTTGTGGCTCTCGAAGAAACAAACCCAATAGCATGTTGTTGTTTTGAGGGTATGAGTCGACCATTCCTCGTTGCTGTAGGGGGAAGAAGAGGAAATAAGATGGATAACGAGAAAAGGAAACAAAAGGGAAGAAAATGGAGGAGAAGGGATAAGGGGTGGCGTACGTTGGACCAGTAAGGGAAAAAGAAGGGAATCTCCCTGCAATCGGAACAGGAAAGAGGATAACCTATAACTAACCTTAATGTTACAATAATGTTAACGAATTTAGCCAGTTTGAAAAAATCGCAAATATTAAATACTCGCTAAAATTAGTTAGCGCTAAAATTAAGGTTCTACCCCCACCCTCCACCCCCCTCTCCCTTTCACGTAAAAAAAAAAACATTTTAAAAATGCATTGAAATCCATTTCGAAATTTAATGAATGTTATGCTTGATTGTCGCTTTGTTCCATGACTTCTACATCATCTATTTTCTGGCGAGGACCCCTTTTTTAACATTTGATTTTACCTAATTTTATCCGCTACCTATGGTGTTGATGCAAAGGTCGACACACTATGTTGCGTTACTGAACATGTAAGTTTATCGGACAAATGTACAAAAATATCTTCAAAATCGCTAAAATTAGTCGTCGCTAATTCTTTCACAGACAAGTCGCTAAATTTAGTAATCGCTAGAAATAGTAACCTTAAGGTACCTGACACTCGATCGATATGATCAAAGATGAGTGTAACACCATCACAAGGCTATAGCTCCTCTTGTCAACTCCGCCCAGTTCTAGTAAGTGCCAGACGACAGTATATTTTCTTTCTTGTTTTAACTTAGAAAGCAGATACCTACAGTCAGTTGAACGTAAGCAAGGTGGAGTGTTGATACTCAAGTATCTCCGACCGAAGACAGCAGTTGAAGGTAAAGGGTATCTTTTCCAGGACTTTTGATAGCTTCCTTAACACATCCTGACTGTTTCAACAGAATTCTGGATGTTAGCGCTGGAATATCAAACGCGCTCATAAAATCTTATTTTTCTTTAGCAACACAAATAGGGACAGGGAGTTTACGCAACAAAGACGTGCTGGTCACCTGCACGCTGTCGTTTTCAAAATGCGACGTGGAAAGCTTAATTTTGGATTTCTTACGGCTACGGGAACGATGAACAGAAAATCTTCTCAACCTTCTTTTATCTGTATGCAGGGAGCTTTAATTTTTTTCAGTTCACAAAGCGTCACTAGGACAAAAGAGAGAGAGAGGGCAAACGAACCAGACATGGTCGAAAAGGAAAAGCAAGAAATGAGTTTTTAAGAAGACGTCGTCATCGGTGTCACTTTCCTTTGTTGCGTAAAGTTCTCACTGAAACTAACTTTCGTCGGAGCTTCCCTAATCCTCAAACCACTAACTTCTTTTAGGCAAAGTGAGTGGTCGCCTGGAGCTCGCCTGGGGTCACACCACAGACAGCATGTGTGTGGGTTACATGGCAAGTGGAGACACCTCCCCTACGGTAATTGCTGCTGAAGCTGAACTATACATACCCAGGAGAATATTAAAACATTTTGTCTTTCCTTATTACATTTAGTAGAATTACTCAGGTAATTATAGAATTTCCGCTGCTCGGATTGGTGGAGGTTGACGTATTATGCCGCCCGTCATCACCTCGCGCGGGGTGATTATAAATTACCTGTGACATGAAATATTTTGTTACACCAACCGATAGACTTTGCTAAATGATGAATTGCGGTGAAAAAACTTTGTCCAAACATTTTTTTATGATAACTTTAATGTTTTCAACTGACGACGTTAGTTGTTGGATGGGCAAAATATCAATTTTTTTAAATCTGCTACAAATCCATAACATATGGATGAAATTCAGTAAAGGTTTGGCTGATGATGTGTCTCGAGGAATTCTTCACAATTGTTACTAATTTTAGTCCAAAGGTTAAGGATCGGGAACAGATTTTAAAAAAAGTTAAAAATTGCCTGTCCAACAACTGACGTTATCAGCTGAACACAATACTAATATCTCGAGAACCATAAGAAATTTGGACAAAAAAGTTTCATCGCTGTTGTTTATTTAGAAAAGTTCATCCACTGACGTAACAGAATGTTTCATGTCACAGGCACTTTGAAAGTTATTGACAAAATTTTTTAGCATTATCCCTGATTTAGCAAGGTCGGTCCACTGAGGTAATAAGATTTTTCATTTCATGGGTACTTTATATTATTTGGAAGGGAGTTCCAAAATTTAGCTGCAACATAAGAAAAGCAAAGCTCACTATTGGTGTAACAATTTCAATCGCAGGTTCAGATTTCTCGGCTGAGTGAACAAGTTGATGGCAACGGGCTTCCTCTCCTCATTCAGGGGATTGTCAAGAGACAGGAAAGTTCTTGCTAATAATCAAGGAGGACCCTCGGGAACTACTGTGAGACAAGTATAAGGGAGGAACCCCAGGGGATTACTGCGAGACAAGAAGTGTCGGCCAAGTATTAGTTAGGACCCCCGTGGACAAGGGAATTGCCGGACTTTTAAACCTGGAATCAGAATTGCTTAGTTGTGTTTTGAATCGTTGGATCAGTTAAACGTGACAGGAGTCAAAATCTCGCTACTAATTTATTACAATCAAGACAGATTGTAAGGACTTATGGATTTGTATCAGGCCAATATTGCCGTAGTGACAAGTGGCCAGGTAATTTCAGACAAGCTGGCGTATCTACAAGACGCAAAGTCACAACGGCAGGTACTTGGCATGCTCTCGAATCCTTCCTAGTAGATGTTCTGTTTGCATTAATTTTTGGCTTTCTTGTTTACCCAGGTAATGTTGTTCAAGCGTACACTCCGTCCTATCAGGGATTATAAGAGAATTTATAAGAGTCAGCTCAGAAATTCTTTGGTTGGATATGACGTCAGTTTTTCTCGTGTCTAACCATTAAAACTCTTTTTGTTTACGTTTGTCATACTTTAAAAAGGAGAAAAAATTATACCAAGGGCCATGAAAGTTTTTTTTATGAGTTTGCTTCGTACTGTAAGGCTTTCTTACAGTTTCTTACCATCCACACCTTTTAGTTTTTAAAACTGATTTGTGTTTGGGATGCAAACATCCTAACCAGGGAGTCAAAACATCGAGTTTGTAACAGACGTTTTATTAAGGTTCGGTAGTATTTACAAAGAATGTAAAATGTGGAATATTAAAAAGTTGTTGTATTTTGTCAAGTGTCATTTAAGTTGGGTGCAAAGTAACCAATCCCTCCGCAGACAGATCAGTAGGCGAGGTTGCACTGGTGTTGTTGCAAAAATTAGAAATACTCGGACAGTCTTGGATCAGTACGGAGTTTCTGCTCCAACTGCATGTACTTTGTAGGGGCCAGCTCTTTGTGTCTGAAAGGGAAAGTGGAAAATAAACTTAAAACTGGGGAGTCAAGGACACAAAAAATTTTGTCAATCTTCTTAAACCTTAAGAGGGACACAAAGCGTGACTCTGACAAAGAGAAGGCAAACTAACCATGCGTGAACAAAAAGCAAGAAGTGAGTTTTTTATAGGCTGGTCTTTGTCAATGTTGCCGTCTTCGTTGCTAAGATCTCTATTACACAGGGTTGCACAGATAATAATACAGTTTTGAATAAAATAACTTAGCTGAGCTCCTTGGAAAAACTGTGGTGACTAAGACCAGGACGAAGATCTAATAAAAGAGCCAACGTGAGTTATGAGAGAAAAAGCAACAGGAAGCAGAGGCAAAGCGCGGGAAACAGAAAGTGCGGCGGGAAACGGTGAGCACGAGTACATATCTGGGATCTCTGGTGCACATTTATATTCAAGTCAGTGACGCAAACTTGTAAGAAAAACGAGTGTTTTAATGTCCAGTAAAACTAGAATCAGACAAATGAGTTAGAGATTGGATAACATAAAATCTCGGTCAGCAGTATGGCGACCTGCCAACTGTTGTGACAATGCATCGGTTTGTTAAAGGTTAATAGAATGATTATTGTTATATTAACAAGTTGTCTATGTCCAAACGACTTGTCTAATCAGAAGAATTGACTGGCCAGAGAAAATCAGAAACAGAGTTCTACTTAATAGTTGTAACATGGAACCAATTTATGTGTCAAGAGGAAAATGCCGAACAACAGCCCGGCAAGGGTAGCATTATGGTATATAGTTTTTAAAAAAACTATTGAGTGCGTCGGCGAGTAGTATAAACTTGAAGTATATATGATAAATG